>JASDQU010587643.1:54492-86951 GCA_032191745.1 Picea mariana | reverse complement strand
GTCACATCCTGTGAAAAAGGCGTTCTTAAACCGTCATGAACCCAGAATTTTTCGGATGGAGCCCAAAGGCATTCATTCAGTCGGTTGACCTTCGACATAAAAATGGTTCCTGTTCATAAACAAAACCCCAAAACGCCAAACTGCTGCATATGTACAACGAGAAACCGATAACACGCATCACGTTTTAGGTTTAGGTCAAAATTATCTATTAGGTTTAGGTCAAAGTTATCGATAGAACGATGCCAAGGCGCTATTGATGTTATATTAAAACAAAAGGTCTCGTTTCTGGACAACGTATAGCCTGTGAATTCCAACGAAAAAGTATAGAGAATTCCCATATCTATTCAACGTGAAGGAAATGCACCGAGAATTCCTCGTAAAAAGTGAAGCTGAAAAAGCAGACAAAATTGGGTAACGCACTTAGTGAAACAGTATATCAAATTTCATTTTATCGCCGTATATTATCGTGTGATGTAAACAAAAGGAACAAGAATTCCTTTTCGTTATTTCTATTATATATATTCCCTCCAGGCATGCCTCCCTCGTATTCTCTGCATGTTTTTTGTCGTCTACTATTTGGATGAACACTCGACTCGCATCTACTAACGTGAAGCGGATGGTATTGACGTCGGTATGACAACATCAATCCAGTTTTCAAAAACCTAATTTCTCTCTTTCTTTCTCATGCACGCGTGACTCCAACTTTTACTTGCACTCTTTTTCAAATATGAGGAACAGAATGAACGAATGAATGTCTGTCTTTTCGTTAGGTCGGTGGAATAAACATATTATCGTGCGATTCCAAATCTCCCCGAAGTCGTCAAATATCGGTGAAGATGCCCTATCTAGATGGTGCTTGGAATAGTCTGCTCAGCCAAGACCTAATTCTTTATATAAAAATATCTGTAAAATTCGCTTTCCAGATGTATGATGAACTGATCATTTCCTGTAACCAAATTTCTGTCTGTCACACCCAGTAGCAGTACTGCTCCTCTTTGTTAAGATTACACTCAAGGTGCATCTTCTCCCGTTGAGTCATGCATGATTACAAATAAAATATTAAATATTCCAAATAACAAATTCCATTGTTTTCCTGCAGAGTTTTTTCTTTCACCATGTTTTTTAATGTTTAGAGGGCAGAGAGCTTGACAGCAACTTATTACTTTGTATTCTCTTTCAAAAGACTACTCTCAGTTACTTTCACTTTCTTTCAAAAAGCTTCTCTCAGTCACTTCAATTTGTTCTATTGGAAATATATAGTTATTTGTCCTTACCTACCAATAATATATAATGGATGCGTAGTTAAGAAGAATCCAGTTTATTTGCACAACTGAAGCACAATTTCCGTGTAGCTCAAATTTATTGAATTGATCAAACATGAGTTAAGGAAGAACACTTCATAAAACTCGGCCTAAGAGTTCTCTGGATTATAACTCTGATTTTAATACGGAGTTTTATACCTGCAAGCTAATAGGAAAGCTTTGTGATCTGTTTTCTGTTGACTATTTTGTGACATTCGAGTTGATTTAATTTGTTATTAATTTGCACAAGTGACCCAGTGATAGAAATGTGAACTGAAAGGAAAAAAAAAGGCAAAGTAATTCATGTAATTTTAAAAGGAGGGAAGTACATGTTCATGAAAAGAACTATAAATATATAAGATTAACCTTGACCATAGGTATATCAAGAGAGACGAGTATACTGATATTTTTAGAATTTTGAGATCATGGATGGTCGAGTTATACATTTTATGGCTGAGAATGTGTTTATGCTTTTATAAAAATTTAACGTTTCCCATGTCTTTTATGCTTTTACAAAAATCTAACATTTTCAAATTTAACATTTCCATGCTTTTAGAAAAGCCTAACATTTTCACTTTAAAGTACATTTGATCATAAGTATTTGAGTGAAAGTTGATTTGAAATGTTAAAAAGATAGATCATGGGTAACATTGGCATTGGGTATTTGAATTCGATATTATTTTATTAATGAACAAAGAAATATAGATGAGATCTTAATAGTAGTAAATTTAGGATATCAAATTAATAGAATCTCTAAAGTAAATAATATTTACAATAAATGATGAATATAAAAGTGAAGTGATTATAATAGTGAGGTATGTTGTGATTAATTTTAATTTTTAGTTAATGAGAATTATAAGTGGTGATTAATTTATATTCTTAATTAGTGAGAACAAATTTTGAATTCTCAAATATAATAATAAATAAAATATAATGGATTTGATCTTATAAAATTTTAAGTTAAAAAAGAAATGATTTTTAATTTATATAATAATAATAATGATGAAGCAGTTTCAGAGAAAGTAGAACTTTTAGTGAAATCCATGAATAATTAATGACATGATCTTAGAACACTTACTTAAGTATAATTTAGAATTTACTAAAAGTGATTCTTAATTACAAACATAATTCTTTTTCATCCATTTGTCCAAACTTTTAATGAAGAATATCTAGAATTTTTAATTAACCATTAAAAATAAATATGCATAATTGAACTCTATCTTGAAACAATCTATGTGTACCACTTGAGATAACTTATTGAGTAAAGAAGCACATTTTAATTCTTGTTAGTTTGTCAAATGCACAACAACATTGGTGACAACCTCTCTTCAGTTAACATTGTGTGTGTAATGCATAACTAAGTGAATAATTTTTTTATTTACACATAAGATTTATAGCACAAACTTTAACCATTATTTATGTATTCAACATTTACAAATATTACATAGATAAAAATAAGAATATTTAAAATTTACTTATTTAAAATCATTACACTAATTAATAGTGAAGTTAGAACATACACACTCATACATGGAATTCAAATAAAATAGATATGGAGACTTTCATTTATTGGCATCCCTCTCATTTCTTCATTCTCCAAATATGTTGATGTGAATAAATATAATGTTTATATTTGTCCTCTCATTAATATTCATAATAGAAAGTAAACTCAATGTCACACACAATCATTTTAATTAACTAGACACTCATAGTATTAGAAACAAACTTTAAAATACAAAAAACACTTATTTGTTCTTTAGAATTTGTACTTAGTAAATAATGATATATTAGCAATTAACCTCTCATCCATAGTCACATGACATATATTGCACCTAAAGAAGATTTATGATGTATCCAAGGTCACTTCTTCTCGATAGGATTTATCTCTAAAGCCTTACTCCATCTTTGGTGTTGTTGGAAACCCCATCTTCACACCCACTTTTGAGGAACCTCCTCACATATTATGTCATCATATGCGTCTCTTCCTTTTAGTGAATTACCATCATAATATTACACATTTTCCTTCTCTACAACACATTCTCTTAAAAATTCGTTCCAAAAATTAACAAAACATCAAGAATACTCCAATATTAAGCATTATTCTCAAATACCTAGTTGGTAATGAAATTATTAAAATTATCATGTGTAATGTAACTATAAGAAATTTTGGCAATATTGAGTTTTAATATAGTCCATTATTAATGCCTAAAAATATATGTTGATTATTTTCTTCAAAAAAGTTTTTTACTTGCAAACACTTTCTTTCATATCACAAAAACAAGTTTATATTATTGAATTTTTTCAACCCCAAGGGTGAAAGGTGCATCTAAGGGAAGAAGTTGCAAATTTGTCAGCATGGATTATCTGTGAATCCATACATGTGTAGGTGATGTGCCAAATCATTTTCTTGAGAGAATAATAACTATCATGGAAAAAATAATAAATATCAAGGTAAATGGACAAGTATCAAGGAAGTATTATCATTATATCATCTAGAGCAAATGCCAAAAATGTGTTTTTTCTCTCACTTCCTTGTAATTTTCACTCTTGTTGGTTCATATACCCTTGATGTTCCTAGCATATCTTTACAACATAGTTTTGAAATAGGTGGATATAGGTGACCAACCACCTCATAAATGGTCCTACACCTTAGAAACTTTATAGTCATCTTTTAAATCATGAACTTCTAGCACATTGTTCAGGCACTTCTAATCCATTTTTGGAAGTTGACATAGCCTCAAAATATTTAATTATGAGTATTTCTAAGCACATAGAACTTGAGATAAGCTTTGTAAGGTCCAAGAAACACCCCAAATGAAGGTCAAATGAAAATTTTGTGTTCTGATGATGTTGACATATCTACTAGGATCCTCTAGGCCCACATCCCTTTTTGTCACATAATATCCTATGATTAGTGTTTTGGATCTTAGGGTTTTAGAATTTATGATAAAAATGAAATTTCAACCTTTTATAAGGGTTTTTTTTCAAAAGAGTGTAGGTGACACATCTCTCTTTAGTGATATCCACCGTTATTCTTTCAATTTTGTATTGATTTACACACTGCAATCATTTTCTATTTTATTCATTGATAGAGTTTGTGTTTCACTATATCAATGTTGTCTCTACAATAAAATTTTATTCCCATCATAATCTGGATCCATCATGTTAGTTCAATATATTCTTTGTTATTTTTCAGTGCATGTCCTTTATGAGGTTAGGGTATAGGGAGCTTGAAATCAAACTAACCAAGTGGATTTTTTAAACAATTTCACAAATGTAAGTAATGTTGCAAAAATTATACACAAGTTGTACAAATGAAGTTGTATATATAAATTAATTAGTTATGCATTTTTTCTTAAAAAAACACTCATTTTCAAATTTAATAATTAAAATTCCAAAACAACCAAAATAACATAACAAATATATAATTGTCATGTTAATTAAACAACAGTCTATACTTCTTTCAACGGTTAAATAAGTTTTAAAATTAACTAGATTGAATTTTAAACAATAATGTGATATCATATACATCATTGTCATTATACATGCTACCTTTAATTTAACACTATGATACAAATTTTATGGTACAAGTATTAATAATATAATATGGATTATCTAAAATATAATATATTCCAAAAGTTAAGAATATCATTTTTTAAACCATTTAAAGTAAACAAAACACACTACAAATATTCTCTAAATTTATTGGTCTAATTAGCACTCTAATATGAATTACCAACGAAATTTAAACAACAAATATTATGTTCCTATATACATTTAGAAACAAATATCAAATAACATTATCAAAACTAATTATAAACCATATTAACATGTTTACAACATATTCTAATAGAAACAAAGTTCCAAAGTCCATATATATATGATTCTCCCTATCACACTTAACAAATCATTAATAATGTTGTAAAAATCATTAATTATAGAGTAAAATTCATAGATATCCATTATCGAGTCAAATCATAAATATATACACCTAGTATCCATTAACATCAAGTAAGTTTCTATATATATTCATGATTTATATATCATCACCCCATCAAAAATTAATAAAATATTATATAAAACAAAAATCTTTTAAATATAAATTTAGTCAAATTGTATTATCTAACAAAAAAAAAATCATTTACACATATAGAATGCTTTGAGATAATAATATTAAAAATATTATATCAAGTAATAAGTATAATAAATACATATAGAATGCTGCTCGAAATAATAATATTAAAAATATTATAATAAATAAAATTGACAATTCAAGGTTTTGTATTATACAACAAAATATTACTCCATTTCATAAAATTCATATAATCTTAAATAATTTGAAATGATTCCTTTCTTCTATCTGTCATAAAAAAAATATAAGGTCTTTGTACCATACAACAAAATATGACTCCATTTCATAAAATTCATATTACCTAAATTATAAGGCCTTTATAAGGCCTTTGTACCATACAACAAAATATGACTCCATTTCATAAAATTCATATTACCTTAAATAATTTGAGATGTTACCTTTCTATCTCTCATAGAAAATATAATCCAATTTCTATAATGTTTACATGTTTTGTTTTTAAGGTGTTATTCCAAATATAAGGTATTAATATCATAAATTATAATATTTTTTTTCTAAAAAAATAATTTTATTTAAGCAAGTTACATTTTTAAATGCTTCAAAGACATGTTGATTGACTTCAAAGTGTTATTGTAATTCTAGTTTAGAGATAAATTATAAAGAATTATGCTGCTAACCTCAAACACAATGATTTTCTATACAATTTCTACATAAAAAAAGATATGTGAAAAGTTCAAAAACTTGTTGGATTGAATCTCCAAAATAACAAGACCTAAGTTCAGAATAATGGATCAAAAAGATTATGCAAGAGTTACAAACCCAATCACACATTGCTAGAATTGCATGGTTCCAACTACCTATTGAGGAGCGTCATGGAAAGGAAGATGATAATAGCCCGGGATTGCTCCCAATCTCCCTCTTTATCTTCAATGATGAACCAAGTTCCTACTTCCATTTGAGTGACTTCTTTTGATAGAGCGTTAATAGATAAATTCCTCTCCATATACATACGGGAAAATGACACCTCGGTTGAATCAACACTTAGAAGTTTTATTTCTTCTAGTAGGGAGATCAATGCTAAGTTCATGCATCAGTTGTCCCCTTTGAACCATTTTATAACAATCATTGAGTCCTCAAAAACCTGTAGGTGTTTGACTCCTTTTCCAAGAGAAAGCACTAAAATAAGCTTAAGGGTGCTAAGCTCTTCCGAGTTGTTAGATCTTGTACCTAAGCTTGCTTTGAATTTCAAAGTATAAGATTTTCATAGATGGAGTATACTTCTAGCTTCACAAAGTCATGGATTTCCTTGTGCAACCCTGTCGATGTAGGCCCATGATTTTCCTTTGTTTATCTCCTTGACCACCACATTACGCGTGGATACTACATCTTTTCATGGATTTCCTTGTGCAACCCCGTCGATGTAGGCCCATGGTTTTCCTTTGTTTATCTCCTTGACCACCACATTACGCATGGATACTACCTCTTTCTCTTAGGGGGAGTTCCAAAGGATGTTGAGACCATGGGTAACACATAAAAGAGCGTCGATGAATTTCTCTTAAAAGAGGCTAATGTTTTTAGCAAGTCATATCCCTTAACATATTATGAATGGGAGTACTTTGTAGCTTTTTAAGGTTGGTATAGTACACCACGACTTGAGGCATTCCTCAACCGAGGCAACAAGCCAAGAATTTTATAACCGTGTTAAACCCAAAATCTCAATCCAAAATTGCTTGGTGTACATATAATCGAGTGCGAGGTGGAAGTTTGACTCTTCCTCACACTTGCATAAATTGATATTACAATTTCTTTAATTACTATAAAAAAAAACATTAATTAGAAAAAATATTAACTATCAAAGGAAAATAATCTAATTTGAAGTCTTTAAAGATATAATTCTCTTTAGTGTAAATAGTTTTATGAATAAATTTTAACAATTAATATTAATATAATGTTTTTGTTAATGTTATTATATGATGTGTAAATAGTTGTATTTATTTTACTAGAATATTTTATCAAAACCAATCTTATGATGTTTTGAAATATTTAATTATTTAGTTTATTATTTTAAATTTTATATTTAATATTAATAGTTTAATGTTCAAAATTATAAAAATAATTGAAACCTAAATGAAAGAAACAAGTAAATGAATACATCATTCATACTAATGAACACAAGATATGATCTAGGAACCTGATACAACAAGAAACTTAGTTAGAAGGTCAAGCCTATGCTTTTCTCTCATTTTCTCAGTTATGAAATGCAAGTACAATGAAATGGGCACTCACTTTAAAGTTGCAATGGATATTGTGGATTGAATAAATGCTACAAAAATATTCTACTTGCTTTGTTATGTTTTGAAATACCTCACTCCTAGATGATCTACTCACTATGAAACAATAGAAAAACTAAAAGAATGGGGCCCCTTCCTTTCCCAATTAGCATACCGTGATAGTTGTCTAGGGTTAGGGTTAGGGTTTTTGCACGTCTCAACCCTCAATTTGTGATTGTTTTTTTTATCCTCTAGCATCTTTTTGAAAGTCCACATGTGATTATCCCCACATGTGTGAGTAATGGGGGTTGCTGTCACATTCACTTAGTACCATGGCAATCAACAGGGTACATGAACTTGCAAGATGCATGAATTTTGTATGTGAACTCTCATTAAGGTGATTTTCACACTATTGGAAAGCTTTTAATGTGTAGAATAATGATGCGGGGTCGCAAGCTAGGCTCACAAATTTTTTGATCCCAAAAAGTATCATTTGATGCCTCATACTGGCTTTGGATGTTTTTGAATCCCAAATCACCGAATTGGGATCTACCCCAAAAATGGACCATGTAAGCCATTTCTTCCATTTTTTCCTCGAACTTATCTTTGGAGTACCTTTTGGAATTGCCTAGAAGTCTAATGCTAAGTCCTCTATCATAGGTAGGACTTGGTCCTCGGTTTCCTTATCCAACATGGAAGGATCATAGAATTTCAGATTTTACACATTCACTACTGAGTAAATCTGCATATATGGGGGTAGGCTGAGTTTACAGGAATTATCACCCACCTTCTTAAATACTTCAAAAGGATTGTACCTGTTATGATCCAATGCTTTAAAATTGATAAAAAATCAATGAATATAGTCCACTTCTAGGGGGAAACCTCCTTTTACAATATATATATTTTACAAGATAATATGATATGAGATCAGATGATCCCACTATAAGGAGAACATCTTCTAGTGGAGGTTTTTAGTGGCATAAAATTTGGCAAAATTTTCAAAAAACAACCACTACAACCTCCTCTATTGACTGCAGAGGTTTAAACCGATGTTCCATCAAGGTTTTTTCCATTGTTTTTATTGTCATAACACATCGATATGCTCTTCACAAACCTGCACTGTTATGTTAATATGTGTTTATAATTATTGCACACCAATTTCACCTTTTTTTTGTTATTTATATATCACTGATACACTTATAATTTATACACATCAAGTAAAAAATGTTTAATTTAAATAATTGAAAAAATTATAATATTATGATTACATTTTAATATATATAAATAAATTATTTTATTATATTTTTTCAAAAAGTAATATTTAACACTACAAACTACATTAATTTATTTTCAATTTAGTACATTTAGAAAATCCCACTTATCATTTTGTATCAAACTCATTATTATAAAACATAATGACTAAAACCATTTAAGTAAATGTTTTCCGTTTTTTCTTTTAAATTAAAACGAACTTAAATTCACATGGGAGATATTTTCAATAAAATTGAATATTATTAAACTAAAACGCATTTGAGTAAAGGTGTTGACAATTGTATATAAAATTTCACCATTTCTATATTATAATTTCTTTATTTACTATTTTACAAATAAAAAAAAAATAACTTCTTTATTTACTATTTTACAAATAAAATAAAAAATAAGGACATTAATTAGAAAAAATATTCACTTTCAAAGGAGAATAATTTAACTTTTATAGGAAGGCCACGATCTGGAAAATATGTTAGCTGTGATGTAAACATATTTATTTCGAGTTTTTATAGACATAATCTAGAGGGGGTAGGGTATGTATACCTATGTAGATTTTATCAGTCAAATCGTTGGGCGGAGGAGGGTCCCTTGTCCCACAAATAAAGGGGTCGCATACACCAATTTGATGTTTGGCTTGGTCTTGACCTTAAAATTAGATTATTATTATTATTATTATTGTAGTTTGGTGTGAATACTTTTACAAGAAAAAATTAACAATTAATATTAGTGTGAATAGTTTTATAAGAACTCTATCATAATTTGACAACTACCCTTTCCACTTCTATTAACAAGTTCTCTTTCGAGGTGTCCTAAAAAAAGAATAATAGAATGACTAACCTTGGTATGATAAAAAATGTAAAATTGCTAGGAAATCCATTAGGGATGCTTCTAATGAGTCCTTAAAACTCAATAAGATCAATACATACAAATCCCTAATTAAAAAAAAAAAAAAAGGTACTATGTCAATAAAAGGAAAGAGCAACTTTCACAACTATATAAGCTCGATCCTAAGAAGTTCTGGAGCCAAATTCTAAAATGCAATACTAAAGAAAATAATAGGATCCCCTTAAGGGACTGGAATTCCTACCTTAAAAGTTTTTACGAGTTCCCTAATGCCATGGATACCATTACTATTGTCCCTACAAAGGAAGAATTTTTTTCTTTAGATGACATAGAGTTCTGGGTTAAGCGGCTTGCAAATGGGAAAGCTAAGTACATTGAAGGCTACCAAGCTGGAATTTTTAAAATCGGAGGGCCAATCCTTCTCCCTCACATACACAAACTCTTCAAATTAGTAGTCAAGAAAGGATTCCCTAAACCCTGGATGCAAAGCCTCATTGTTCCTATTTTTTAAAATAGGGATAGAAACAATCCCTCTAATTATAGGACCATTATGATTAGCCCGATTTTAGCCAAGACTTATGAAATTATTTTGGAAAAGAAGATTAGACTTTGACTAGAAAGTCACGGTAAAAGAGCTAAAGGCTATGCCTGGTTTAGGAGATATCATTCAACTGTGGACCATCTTGGAAATGTTAGGATCATTGTAGAGGAGTTCCGCAATACTAAAACCAATCATTTTTGTTGTTTTGTTGACTTTAGAAAAGCTTTTGACATGGTTTCTAGGAAAAACCTTTGGAATAGATTGGAAGAGATAACAGTGCCTCTCGAGTTGAAGGTTGCTGTAATAAGAATGTATGAGAACATTATTGCTAAGTTTGAAAACATTGATGGCTGGTCCAAAGAGATTAACTACAATATCAGAGTCAAACAAGGATGTCCCTTGCCCCCTACCCTTTTTGGCATAGACATTGACAAGTTAGAAGATTGATTGGCAAAAGAGGGTTGTGTCAACCCTACTCTCACTGGTATAGACATCAATATTCTTCTTTATGTTGATGATATCATTCTTATGGCAAGGAGTCCCCATGATCTTGAAAACCAACTAAAAATCCTCAAGGATTTTTGCTCCAATATGTGTATGACTGTTAATACTGATAATACTAAGGTCATGATTATTAAATCCAATAAGATCCCTTATAATACCTTCATATATGAAAACAACAACCTTGAGGAAGAGACTTCATACACATATCTTGGAATTGATATTCACCATAAGCTCAATTGGAATTATAGCATTGAGAAAAGAATGATTGGGGGATCGAAAGCTTATTATTGGCTTGAAAACAATTGTAAATCAACTGATCTTTGGAGTTGGTATAAGAAGAAACTCCTCTTTGAGAATATTTTTACACCTATTATTCTTTATGGATGTGAATTCTAGGGATATAGTATCTCTCGTGAATCCTGGAGAAACATAGAGAAAATACAAAAGAATTTTATAACCTATAATCTCAAAATTAAAGGAAATAAACCCTATCCCATCCTCCTCTTAAAAACAAGTCTCTCCCCCATTGAGAGCATGACTATGAATAGATACCTAATGTATAAGAACAAGTTAAACAACATGGAAGACAAGAGGCTTCCTAAAATTACTTCAAAATCGAGTCATAACCACCATCGACTCAAGAGAGGATGGCAAAAAGATGCCCGGTCTTGACTAGACTATTGGGGAATCATGGAAGACACCATTTTACAGAATAAAGATACTATTAAAAAAAAAAATTCAAATCAAAATTTAAGGAGAAAATGCGGTGTGATAAAGAGTTAGAGGAAAAAAGAAAATTAAGGCATTATAAGATGTAATCAACCCTAATCTAGAAGATCAAAATTATCTATCTGTTTTTCCAAGTGTAAAGAAAAAAATAAGCATTGCTAAGATATGAACAAATTCTCACAAGATCCATAGTGAAATTGGGCATTGATCAATTCCTATAATTCCATCGGATGAAAGAGTGTGTCACCTTTGTGACACTAATAAGTTTGAATATGAAAAACACTTTCTCTTAGATTGTCCAACCTATACCCATATCAGATCTCATTTTCAAAATATTTGTCACACTACCAACCTTCCTAACCTCTTAACTCAACAAAAGTATGGTGATCTTGGAAAGCTTCTCTTAATGCTTTACGAGCACAGAAACAAAATTCTAAAGAATCACAAGTAATGAGTTACCCTCTTAAGGTCTGATAGACCAATTTGGTCTTAGTGCACGTTTATCATCATCATCGTCATCAAATAGTTGTAGCTTTTTTTTATGTTATTATATGATGTGTAAATCATTGTAGTCATTTTACTATACTATAAAAATTGATCAAAACCAATCTTATGATATTTTGAAATATTTAATTATGTAGTTTATTACTTTAAATTTTATATTTAATATTAATAGTATAGTGCTCAAAATTTTGAATATTAATAGCATAATGCTTAAAATCATGAAAATAATTGAAACCAAAATGAAAGAAACAAGTAAATGAATACATCATTCACACTAATGAACAAAATATATGACTTGGGAAACCTGATACAATAAGAAACCTAGTTAGAAGGTGAAGCCTATGCTTCTCTCTCATTTCCTCAATTATGAAATCCAAGTACAATGAAAGGGACACTCATTGTACAATTGCAATAGAAATTGTGGATTGAATAACTGCTACAAAAATATTTTAATTCCTTTGTTATTCTTGAATATCTTATGTCTATATGATCTACTAAACTATGGAACAATATAAATACCAACAGAATGGAGCCCCTTCCTTTCCCAATTAACATACCCTCATAGTTGTATAGGGTTAGGGTTAGGGTTTTTGCGTGCCTCGACCCTCAATTTGTGATTGGCTTTTAGATCCTCTAGAATATTCTTGAAAGTCCACATGTGATTATCCCCATATGTGTGATTAATGGTGGTTGATGCCACATTCACTTAGTACCATGGAGGTCAACAATGTACATGAACTTGCGAGATTCAAGAATTTTGCATGCAAACTCTGATTAAGGTGATTTTCACACTATTGGAAAGCTTTTAGCGTGTAGAATAGTGTTGAGCGGTCGCAAGCTAGCCTCACAAATTTTTGACCCCAAAAAGTGTCATTTGATGCCTCATATTGGCTTTGGATGTTTCTAGACCCCAAATCACCAAATTTGGATCTACCCCTAAAATGGACTATGTAATCCAATTCTTTGAATTTTTTCTCTACCTTATATTTGGAGTACCATTTGGCATTTTCCTAGAATTTTCCCTTTTAACCCTACCTACCAAAGTTCATCTTGCCTCTCTCTGGTAGTTTTGGACTTCTTGTGAAAAACTATGTCTTCTATTAGCTTTGCCCGAGCTTATAGTGTTAAGTCATCTATCGTAGGTAGGACCTGGTCCTCAGTTTCCTTATCCAACATGGAAGGATAATAGAGTTTCATATTTTCCACATTCACTTACAGGGGGAAACCTTATTTTACAGTATATCCAATTTTCAAGATAATATGACGAGATTATATGATCCCACTATAAGGAGAACACCTTCTAGCAAAGGTTTTTAATGGTACAAAATTTGAAAAACTTTGAAAAAAAAACACCACTACAACCTCCTCTATTGACTGCAAATTTTTTAATGGATGTTCCATATAACTAAAAAAAATTGGGTGGGAAGAGGTTGTAGCGAAGGTTTTTTTCTAGTGCTTTTATTGTCATAACACATCAATGCACTATTGAAAAACCTGCACTGGTCTGTTAATATAATACAAATGCACCAGTGTGTTTATAATTATTGTGCACCAGTTTTACCTTCTTTTTTTGCATAGCACTGATGTTCCTTTAATTTATATGCACTAGTTCCTCCTTGTTTGTGTATGAAGAAATAGTTCTTTTTGGTTTTTGTATGCCTTAGTGCATTTAAGATATAGTGTCGACTAGTGCGTTTAATTTATCCCGAGCCCCAGTGTATTGAGTATAGCATGTTCCTTGGTGCTTGTATAATTAGTATGTACTAGTGTCTATTTTAGAATGTGCACCAAAGGGTAGTGAAATTTATAATATTGGATGTGAGATGTTGGGTCCATTACTTTTACTAAGGACCAATGCGTATATTACACTAAAAGCATCGTTGCGTATAATATTATATTTAGAGCCCTGGTGCGTATAATAAAAGTAATGCACTGATGTGTACATTATATTCATCATTGATGATTTTAGGGGCTAAATTTCGCTCATGGGCTAATTTTCCATGGTTTTTCCAAAAACGAGATTCGCTATTTTAAAAAAGATTCACCCAAATTCCATAGGACAAATTTATTTTACCTTAAAAATCGCCAAAATTTTATAAAAACTATATAAAATCCTTAGAAATTTGAATATTTTTACAAAAATATCGCCAAACATTTATACTTGGCATATGAAGGCTTAGTAACCAAGGTTTCTACATTTTAAAATAAATTTCCATCCTTAAAATCATCCCTAATATTCAGTGCCTCGGTGTATATTTTAGACATCAACACCATACAATTTTGAAGCAATAAATATTATTATATGTTATGTCATTTACATAATGGTGTTTTTTCTCAATAGTTCAGAATGGTGTGTTATTATAATTAATGTGCATCGATGCATATCACTCAAAACCAACCACTTTCTATATTATGACACTCACTGTTTAGTGTATTCATAAGAATCTAATGCACTAATACATATATATTTTAATTAATTTTTATTTTTATTTTTTAATTTTCAATTAATCATTTCAAAATCAAATATTTTTTATAATAATATTGTTTTATATTTTTGTTATTGCATCTTGATATAATGATTGCATTAATGCATTATCCAATGAATAAAGCCTTTGTTATCTAGAACAATGTAAATCATCCACATATTAATTATTCAACAATGCAACAGTTTACAACATTTGACAATGAAGTAAAATAAGAAATTGAGTTTATTATATATGAATAAGAGACTCATTGCCATACAAAAAGGGACAACATAAAGGTCCACGATAATCAAATTGCAATTAGTATGTAATTGTTACACTTATTTGTAACATGTCCTCATGCAATTGGGACAATATGTCGAGTACATTAAACAAGTCCCTAATTTTCAGAGAAAAATATTCCAAAACATGCAACTTGGAGTAACATTCAATTATGTTGATTTACATTCATTAGTTGAACTATTATCATCACTCAATCTACATGCATGCTTCATTTCTTCAACATTTGTAGGAGATATTGTACTTTGGTTATTTAATCTAATGTTGTTTTAATCGGCTTATTTTTTATGTTTCGCCCTTTCATATTCCATCTACAAACATAGAAATAAATTGTAATAAGTATATCTACATTTTTATATATAGTAGAATATTGTGTAAATTAAAAAACATAACTTAGCACAAAGTATTTCATAAACAATACACATTCTTTAGAAGACTAGCTTCATGCATTCTCTCAAAATATCCTATGTTGGTTGCATTCCATACTTTGTTTCCTACACGGAGTTAGTCTAGTATTATGTGCAGATTCTAAATAGAGAACACATGGCGCATTGTAATACATCACTTGTAGAATGTATCAAAGAACAAGGTGCCATTACCAATGCATTATGAGTCTCTTGAGATATGCATGCTATTATTTAATGGAGATAATGTAAATTTGTTGTTCTCTATGTTAATGACCGTGTCTATTCTGAGTTAAATGGATGAAGGTGTTAATGATGTATGTTGTTAATATGTTAAGAAAATATGATGGAATGTATGAATGCTAGCACAAGTGGATTCCTAGTAGGCCCTTTCCCTTCATATCTGAAAAAATATGATATGGTATCTTTGATTCTCATGGTGTCTCGAGTGAGATATTATTTGGTCCTATACCATCCCCTAGCTTATCCAGGGAACATTACATGCGAAAAATACACATAAATTTGAAAATGTCTTCTACTAATTAATTCATGTAGTTTACCATCTATGAATTGAACACATACTCAACTAGATTATGATACCCATAATTAAATGCATGTACAACTTTCTAAATGAACATAATGCAACCAAATAATCATCTACAACAACACATAAAAACCATTCTCATGCATAAGCTAAAAGCCCAACCATATAACTCATAAGAAAACTCACAAAATAGATAAAAACTTATATTTTTAAAATGCTTGTGCAACCATGTTCTTGTGAAGAACTTTCCACCCAACCGTAGACACATTGTTCCAAATATCAACAGCAAGTCACCACCGAGTTGGGGCTAGGAATCCACAAGAGAAAGGTTCTTGTCACAGTGCACTCACAACTCAAAATCCCACAACCCACTGGTATTCTCCTATAACCATATTGAATTTATTCCAGCTCTCTTCCTCTTGACCTACCCAACCCAAGGAATGCACCCCTTGTTGGATAGGAAGTTCGAAGAATGAAGAATGAGGGTGTGAACAAAAGGAGGAAGGACAATAGATATGCATGCAAAAGTAGGTAGACTTGGAAAAGCAGGAGGAGCAACAACCAATAATGTTGGGTGACCAAAATACCACTCTTTTACCAGCCTTTTACTTCAGTTTCAACCATATTGTGCTTTCTCATAATTTTACATTAAGACCATTTTCATGATTACATATGGGTTTAGACTTATCATTTTTCAAATCATTTAGTTTAGTACTTTGAGTGAATTTATAAATAAATATTAGAAAAATAGCATGGTTTCACTTATATATAAAAGTTGGATGAGTTCTATTATGTTTAAAGGTATATTTGAAGACTCCAACAAAGTCGTATTTGACCACCTAGCCTCAAATTTGAATTTCCTCTTCAAACACTTGAAGATTGGATGAAGATTTGGGAGATTCACTCAAGCATCTTGGATGGAGAAGAATCATGGAAGATTGGTTAAGAGATATTTGTGTAGAGATATCACTTGCTAGTTGTTAGCACATGGTTGCAACCACATGAGACATTTGTGGATGTAGGAGAGATTTGTCGATTTGAATTCACTATTAGTTATCTTAGTTTTTGTATAAATATGAGTGCCTCCTCCATTCCAACGGGAGGACTCTTGGAGAAAACATCCAGATTATGATGGAATAGAACACATTTCATAAGTTCTTGTGTTATTTAGTTTCTAGTTTTATATTCTTGTTTTAGGATGTCATTTTATCATTCATGTAGTTTGCAATTATGATGTAGATTAGTTTTAGTGCCCTATTCTATAGAGTAGGTCTTCTCTAAAAGAATGGGGATCTGATTGATTTATATTGTATTTCATTTATTTTCGCTTTTCCTTTTTGAAATGATTAATTTCCTTTATGGAAGTGTGGTTTTAATGATTGTTTAATTTTTGTGAGTGTCTCGACAAACAAGTGTGGTGTGCATAAGAGATATTAATGTTTGTCAAACTTGAAAATTCTGTAGAAGATGAAAGGCCATGGAAATCTATCTCACAGCATAAGATCCTGTGGTTTTAATTCTTGCATTTTACATTTCAGTTTGATTAAGCTACATGAAATGGATAAGTCATCACATTAACTATTAATACAACTAGTTACAGGACTTGAAAACTTAATTCTAATTCTTGGAATTTTCTTGTCAAACAAAATACTTTTGAATTCAGTGTGTTTAGTTTAGAGTTAGTTTCCAACTGTTGCATATATTTTTCCAACATCATCACAATCTTACGAGCATCCAAATTGATAAATTTAATATTAGGATTTATGCATATAAATAACATGAAATTAAAATCTATTTTTGAATGTTTGTTTACGTGATTCTTCATGAATGTTCTATTTATGCATACTAGATATAGATCTATTTATTAGCTGATGGATATGAAATAAAGATGAATTTTAGAGTGAATAGTTTATTTTGGAATCTATGTCACAATGATGTTGCATAATTAAAGGTTACTAATTAATCATGCGAAAAAGAACAATGGATATGCCAAACAAGGTAGATAAGTAGGAATGAACCTGATAATGGCCTCACATCCCCTCATCCTTGCAAAAACTTTTTCCTATAGCCCCAATAGATGCCTCGAGTGAGACTTCACTTGCATGTAGGTGATGTTGAAAGGGTCAGTGCCTATAGGGTTTTTTGGTAGAATAAACTAAACCTAGGGTCTTACAACCACATGCCAACAAATGGTTTTGTTTCCAAGACTCGAAATATGTGATTAAGGGAATGTTTTGGAGGTCGATTAAGAAACAAAATCGTTGAATGAATAGAAAGGGAGGAACGATAATTTTCTCGGAAAAATAATAGAAACCCTTGGATTAGTGACAAGAAATGGATGCAAAGGTATGTGTAAAGAGAGTTTCATGATATTTTCTTTGGTGAATTTTTTATCATTTTAACTGAGTGGTTAGAAATATTAGTGGAGAATATTGGAGGGTAAGGAACTGCAGCACCGATGAATTGGACTCCTGACTTCATAATCCAATTGAACTCTATAAGTAACAAGACTTCTCGCACTATTGATTTCTAGTTGAACGGTATACTAGGAGGTTATATTACAGATTTTGCAGTGGATTGTACCTAGTCATACAATGTTGCAGAGAGGAATTTATTCAAAGGTCCACGTGGAAGTCTTATGAAATAATTGGGTACCTAGATAAAGATGTTGTTGTGCAACAAGTGTGTGATGACGATATTGTCTAATTTCTAAGGGGCTTGTGCACATAGGGGAACTGAGTGATGATGAAAGGATAATCGAAAGGTAGGAAAGGATGAAGAAATAAATGAGAAGGAAGGGAGGGACTGAGGATGTAGAGAAACAAAGAAGGTGTTTCAGAAGAGGAAGATGATTTTTTCATATTGCACAGTGCAAGAAGGTACAATAGGTTGAAGAATGGGGCTGAGAAAAGAGAGTTGTGAACTGATATTGAGAGGGGATAACCCTGGGTAATAGTCCATATCATAGAGATATCACGCACATAAGGAGAGGAAGAGGATTCTCAGTTCAACCCCATAATATAGGAGTCGGTAAGTCCTACTCAAACTGGATCCTGTGTTGATTCCACAACCCCGTGTCTGCCACCTAGATCAAAAGTAACATTTGAGGATTTGTCAAAAGCACTTATAGTTAGTGGAGGAAGACATAGTAGAAGTATC
The DNA here is from genome assembly GCA_032191745.1 of Picea mariana. Lineage (NCBI taxonomy): Eukaryota > Viridiplantae > Streptophyta > Pinopsida > Pinales > Pinaceae > Picea > Picea mariana. The sequence continues at coordinate 68,031 of JASDQU010587643.1, read as the reverse complement.
CATATCAGTGGAAGCACTCCATCGATTCATATTCAACCAACATCATCGAGGGGAGGTACTACTAAGAGCAACATGGTGGTGTTATAAAATACATTGAGACTACCCGAGTTCTAGGGAGTTGGGTCGAAGGACCCAAAACAACGTCTATTCGTATGTGAAACAATTTGGGTTGCAAATAAGGTCGAGTATGAGGCTGTAAAGATTGCACAGTTGGAAAAAAAATTTATAGGCCGCGCATTAGTATGGTATATGAAACTACAAAGTACCACACTTAGAAGACAAGCAAGGATGTTAGAATAAATTAGACAAGCATAAATTAGAAGAAGAAACACCATTCATGGAATGCACCGAAGATACTTTTGTGAGGTTTGTATTTGCGAATGTGAGTAGCCATCACATCTCTTCTCAAAGATAAGTTTCCACCATTCTAGTGAGTCTTTCACTCTGTATTTTTACAGTATTGTACATTTCGCTCATTAATATAAATTGTGTATTAATGTGTCTATGTGTTTATGGTTATATCTCTGATAAATCTCTGTTTTATTATTGTCTCTCTTACAAGATGTCTTTATATTTATTTGTTATATATCCACTCTCATTTCGTGTTGAAAATAATATGGATAAGAAGATGGAGACATATACCACACAATTGGGTTTGGAAATAGGAAACTGTCAACAATAGAAAACAACTACACTACCACCAAATGATAATGATTGGAAATGGTATATGTGTTGCAAAATTTTAGACATTACTTATTGGGGTCTCAATTTAAGATTTATACAAACCATTATACACTAAGATACTTAGTGAACAAGCCAATATTGTTCCAGGAATATGATTTTGAAGTTGTTGTGAAACCAAGAAAGTTGATTGCAGGACCATATCACTTATCATGCATACTATCAGGAGAAGATGTAGGGAATCTAGATGGAAGATTGTTGGATGAAAATTTAACTTCATTTAAAATGGTGGAAGATTACTTCACATAAATTGTATATTTTTTAAGTACGGGAATGGCCACGTCAGACATGACAGTTTCATAGAAGAAACAATTAGTGGTTAAAGAAGTATACTATTAATTAATTGAAGGAAACTTATACAAGTTAGTTGCACATGGAATATTGAGATGATGTGTGTTATTGCATTAAAGGCCAATGATACTATCAAAAGTGCACAAAGGAGTTGCAGAAGGAAAATATGCAGGTAAATCAACAACACATAAGATTTTGTGTGCAAGGATTTGGTGGCCCACACTTCATAAGGATGGTAAATAATATTGTTAGGAATGCAATGTTTTTCAAAGGGTGGAAAAGCCATCCTGAAGGTATGAGATTCATTTACACCCATAGGTTACATTGCAAGCATTTGATAAATGGGAAATAGACTTTATTGGGATGATCAACACACCAATGATAATATCAGGAGCTAGGTACATAATCACTATGACAAAGTATTTGAATAGATGGGAAGAATCAACACCATTCAGGGAATGCACCGTAAAGACTTTTGTGAGGTTTCTATTTGAGAATGTAGGTACATGATTTGGATGCCCGCACATTTACTCAGTAATAAAGGAACACATTTCCTGAATATGACGATTACAACATTGACTGAGGATTTTCAAATTCATCATCAAAAGAGTAAATTATCTCACCCTCGGGCCAATGGGACAGTTTAAGATTTTAATATAATTCTGTAGAATTCTTTGACAAATATCTGCAATGTAGGAAGGGATGATTGGGACTTAAGGGTTCCTGCATTATTATTGGAATATAGGACTACAAGTAAAAATTGTATAGTACAAACACCTTATAGGTTGATATATGGAATGAATTCATAATTACAATGGAGTTTATTGTTCCTAGCCTACATGTTGCATTGATTATTGATCTTTCAGACTCTATCATGGTAGAGGAGAGATTTCCACAATTGTTATAGCTTGAGGAATATCGATTTGTCACATGGTTTCATCAACAAGTTCAAAAGGAAACAGAAACTGCATGGTATGTTAGACATATTAAACAAAAAAAATATCAAGTGGGGTAATTAGTATTACTATACGATAATAAGTTTATGCAACATCCAAGAAAGTTTTGAATCTGCTGGTTAGGACCATATGTGATTAATCATGTGATGGGGGGAAGGAGTTGTGCAATTGGAAATGATGAATGGAGAAGTCGTGAGAGGAATGGTGAATGGTTGTTGGTTGAAACTTTACAGCGACAAACGACCTACTATGCACTATTCAGACCTGCACAAGAACCTTTGTATTATATTAGTGTACTATAGTAGGAAAAAGAAAAAGTAAAAAAAAAAAAGAAGAAAGAAAAAGAAAACCAAAGATAAGACATGACCTGAGCAAAAAAAGTTAGTGTTGCATAGATAAAAGAAACAATGTTGAGACAGTTAGGTATACACATAAGAATGCACAAAATAGGACCATAACAGTTGTTAAACGTAGGAAGAGGGAACACACGATGGTTAAAGAGCATTAATGACAATTCATAAATACGAGGCGTATCAATAAATGAAAGCATCCACCAAGGATTATGATAGATTGGCAGTACGAGGCATAAATATAGCGGAAGTTATGACAATAAAGTAGCATTAAATCAAGCATTCATCACATCACTAGTGGATTAGATAGTTAATTCAAGCATGAAGGGACATGGACAACTGGAGAAGGGGCACAAAAGCTGCAAAGGGTCAAAAGAATTGGTTATTGTTACTTAGATTTGAATATGAGTAAGAGAGAGCCGAGAAATGTATTGTAGAGATGAGAAGAACCACAGAGCCGAAGCAATTGTCGCTGGTAACTAGTTTACAAAAATGGGACCACCAAAATAAATAACCCTCGTACCAAATAAATCTCGAACAAGAGTGAAACCTGTAGAGCCCGAGGTTAAGGAGATGCCAGAAGAATCATTGTCAGAGCCAAGGTTTCCCCTAGACTACATTCCACCAAGGAAGGATGATGCCCCACCATTAACATTGCATAAGAATACCTAATATGAATTGGTTATGCCCGACATCCCATATGGGTTCATCATGGATGAAGACATTCTAGGGAGGGTGCCACAAATCAAATATGCATACCATGATATTACATACATGACGAGGTTCCCTAAAATTGCGCCACAATGCTAATTGGAACTAAGATAGATCCAACCAAAAACCAGAGAATATTGGTGCCAAAGCTATGGGAAAGAGGAATAGAGTGAGTAGACATACTAAACCTATTTGACATCCCACATTTTGGCTGGAGCAATGAGGTGAGCGCATGCATCATGTTTCTCTTAACTTGTGTGCATGGAGGATATTTTTGGCTAGACGAGACAATCTATATAGGTATAGACCTAATTGCAAGGACCAAAGTATTACCAACATAGGGACAAGATCCAAACTCAATGTTTGCATAAAAGAAAACTAACAGGACTCTGTTAGAGGCAATGAGGGAAAAATTTCATACAGTTAGAGGTGTGATTAGGTTGGATGTGCCGAGCATATGTGACCCAACATTAAGGCTTGCAATGCAGGCATTGGTGTGCAAGTTACCGAGGAAATGTAGAAAATACCAAGTGACAGCGACAGTGATAGCTACGATGGAGAAGTGTTTCAAAGGGGTGTCTATGACCTAGGCTCCTTACTTATTGAAACAATTCCTCCTCAATTGTGCATAATCACAAGATAGAGGCACCAAATTCCATTATCCATGGATTCTGATTCCGATTGCGTTCCCATCATGGGAAGATCTGTAAGATGTGTACTTCTTGGGAATCAGAGGTAAACCATGTTTGGCATATAAGTACCAAAAATTATGGTACACATCTAATAAAAGAAGACAGATTGACACTAATGTCAAGTTCTTCCTATATGGTGAAAGGATTTAACATTGCATTAGGAATACACCACGCATATCACAACAAGTGGTAGATGTGTACACCCCAGTTGTGTGGTTCAGGGAATACCAACATCATATATATGCATAGGAAAAGAAGGACCCCAGAGAGGAATGGGTCCACATGAAATATAATATCACAGAAGAATATATCGACCTAATCATGAAGGATTGGGATCTAGAGTGGAATATTCCAATGGAAAAAACAAAGACAGAACACCATAACAATGGCATGGATGAAGAGGGTGATGAACAGGTTAATGGACAAGGTGATGACCAGGGAAGAGATGTAGAAGACATGCAATAAATAGACCCAACAATAGGATAGAAAAGGAAATACAAGGGTAAGGGGGGCCAAGAAAATCTCTGCACAAGAAGAGGAAATCCCACAGAGTAATGACTAATTGTACTCTGATAGAGGATGATATTAATAGAATCAATTATCAAGTGAGAGATTCCATATATTAAGCAATTGAGAAAGAATCACACAAACAAGAATAACTGCACCACAAGTTGAAGGAACAATTAACACAATTGCAACAACTCTTTGAAGCAACAAGGATAACACCGGAGCACAGATATGAGGAAGGACCATCAACGAACCCGACTAGGGAGGTAGGGGCCAAAAATTCTTACTTTTCAAAGAGAGAAATAGGGTGCAAAGTGTTGAAGATCTCACCAGATGTGATCGGGTTCCCAATTCCCGAGATGAAAGAGAAGGTACAATGACTAAGTCACCTAGACTTAATCATTTCATAGATGTTGACAATAGTGCTACAAGAATTGCACATTGGTAGTGTGTAGGATATATGGTTCTATGCAAAATCAACATCAAATGAATTGGATAAGGTAATGATGGAGAAGATAGATCTTCAACAAGAGTATACAACTGCATTACAAGAGAAGACCATGACCGAGTAAAAGGATGGCATGATATTAAAGGAGAATATTGAGGTTGAGGAAAAGGATGAAAGGATACAAAAGGAGAAGAGTGAGTCTAAAAAAAATGCCAAGAGAATATTGAAGGAGAAGGATGAGGCTTAATAGAAAGCATAGTGAATACAACATGCCATCCAGAAAATCTACAAGGATATTCTAGAAATGTTGATGGTGGTGGAAGCCACGCTAGAAGAGAAAGTCTCAAACATTAGGGAAGTCATTGAAGGATTATACACCATGATCGAAGACTTGGAATCATGCAGTACACCAGGGACATCACTGGAGGAAAAGGAATAAAGAGAAAGAACCGCTATGACCATGGTATAAAATATTAAGAAGTTGGATGAGGAATCCTCAAAGCTATGTGAAGAAAGCGTGCATATTTGGAAAAACATAATGGAGGATCCAGAGATGAAATTTATGGAATATAGACTAAGGGATGTGTAGGAAAAAGTAAAGAAGGATTTAGAGAACATAAGTACATTTCCACCACCAGAGTGCATGATGACCATTATGGCACAAATGCAATCATACAATGAAATAGAAAAGATAAGGGACCAATAGAATATTCTCCAGCAGTGATTAGTATCACTACAAGACAAAGCACTAAGGGTAATAGGGAATTGGAGACTGCAAAGGGAAAGACAAAGTAGGAAGCACACAAGAGCGAAGAGAAACTCATGACCCTAACTGTGCAAGTCGTAGAGGAGATTTTGGCATAAGAAGAAAAAGTCAAGAAATAAGTTGCAACAACAAAGGAAACCTCCCAAAATTTCATGGAAGTATGGAGGGGTGTGGCACAACAACCCTAAGTGGATCGAGATGAGCCATAGGCAAGTGTTGGGGTCCTATTGGATAGGTAGTTCAAAGAATGAAAAATGAGGGCATGTGAAAAAGGAGGAAGGAAAGCATATATGCATGAAAAAGCAGGTATATGCGCAAAAGAAGGAGGAACAAAAACCAAGAGCATAAAAGCATCATGCAGGCGCAAAGATAAGAAAATCATGCAAGAATAATAAGTTGTAATCATGAGTTTTTATAGGGTTTTGGGGATAAGAGAATAGGGTTTTGATCCCTAAATTATATGTATAAATATATAATGGGTCAGGTAGAATAGGTTGTTGAAGGATGAAGGTTGAAGGTTGAGATTATTGTTGTTGAAGTTGTGCTAAGAGAGTGAGAGAGAGTCTATGTATGAATGTTTAGGGAGAGTTTGTAGCGAGAGGATTTTACTGCACAACAACTAGGAAATATGGAGAAGTACATCATGATGTATCTATTGTAAGAGAAATGCACAAGCCTGAGATGAATTGCATAAAGAATAATAAAGAAGCCATTCATTGTGGACATAGCCCAAAGTTTGGGTGAACCACTTTAAACTCTGTGTCTGAATCTTTGTTTATGCGATTGTTCATGAATGTTATATTTATGCATACTAGATCTAAATCTGTTTATTAGTTGATGGATACACAGTAAATGTGAATTTTATAGTGAATAGTTTATTTTTCAATCTATGACATAATGAGGATGCATAACTAAAGGTTACTAATTAATCATGGGAAAAGGAACAAGGAATATGGTGCACAAGGTAGATAAGTAGGAATGAACCTACTAATGGCCTCACATCCCCTCATCCTTGCAAAATATTGGTTCCTACAGTCCCAATAGATGCCTCGGATGAGACTTCACTTGCATGTAGGTGATTATGGAAGGGTCAGTGTCTGTAGAGTTTGTTGGTAGAATAAACTGAACCTAGGATCTTATAACCGCATGCCCACACCCCTTCACTACTTTGATTCCCTCAAGTGTCCCATTCAATTATCAGGTTCTCTCTAGAATAGGTAACCGAGAATCTCTCTATTGGGAACTCAAGGGAACTCATTTCCAAGAACACTACCAGTAAAACAATAGAAACACTTTTTGTTACAATGAAAATCACACAGGAGTTCACTCTTCAGGCCTGGCAACCTTGTTCTTCAATATTTATCTCTCGAATTCTCCAAAAATTTTCTAGAATTATCCCAAATTCATCCATCCTTATTGGTTTAGCTCCATGCTCTTTTTCCTTCCCCCTTCTTGCTGTTCATGACAAAAATTGCAAGACTGTGAAAAAATTGTCTATTCCCCCCATTCAAGTTTCCTCTATTTTCCCAAGATATTTTACTGCTCTCTTTGCCCAATGTTGATTTTATTGGATTCCCCCATGCTTTCAATAACTATGGAATGTGAATTGCACACCCACCCTCTTACATGAGTTTAATTATTGGTGTCTCATACACTCAAACATAAAATAGAATTTATCCCCAATGATAATAAAATTAAAGGAAATGGGATGAAGTAATACCCAAAATTATCCCCCTTGGAACCCTCTTAGAAACTCTCTTCTCTTGTGTAAAATTCATCCCCCATATCTATCCATATTCCCTAGCAACTGGCATCACATTTTATTTATTTAAAATGAGAAAATATAATTCACATATTACATCACTTGGGCATAGCCACATCCATATCTACATTATGCATTAATTAAATTTGGGATTATAGTTCATTGGTCACATTCCCCCTTCCCCACGCTTGTTCACCATCCTCAGTGCACAAAAACATGCCTAAATACATATAGAAGTTTACATCATAATATTTAGAAAACAAAATTTTGAAATCTTTTTACACTCCAATAATAGTCCCAACCATAATCTCTCGTTCTTCTCAACCTACTGACCCAAGGAATGCAACCACTTCACTACCCTCAGTCCCTTGGGTTGCACCATTATTTTATTAGGGATATTAGCATAGGTGACTATGAATTCTAAGATATGGTTCTAAAACTTTAGTTTCCCAAAATTGAGTCTTTCATTTTCATCTTATATTTTCCTCAAAATTGTCAAAACATTGTGGGTATTCCTCCCACATACTTTCTTCATGCTCCAATTTTTCATATTTAGGACTGTAGTAGGTCCATTTAACCTTTACCATCCCTATGTACTTGTTCCTATGCACTTTGAATTTATGGCCTAGGATGTGTACCAGTTCCACTCAGAAATGCCCTTTGTTTTCCACCTGGGTCACAATCCAATCAATTATGTGGTTAGAGTAAGGAGAATATTTCTTTAACAATGACACATGAAATACATTATGTACTCTCATGTATGTAGGAAATGTTAACATGTATGCAACTGGCCTTATATTCTCTAATATTTCAAAAGGCCCACATTGTATTGCTACCAATTTGGGACAACAATACAATCCTAATGAACCTCTCTTCGCTTTCACTTTTAGAAAAACATGTTCTCCCACTTTAAAATCTCTGAAAACTCTATTCTTGTCTACATAAATTTTCTTCTGGTCCTAGGAAGCTTTTAAATTCGGCCTGATCTTCAAAATATTCTCTTCCATTTCCTTCAATAGCTTCAGCCCAACAATTTCCCCGTAACTCTGCACTTCTCTCTATAGGCCTCTCATAGTTATAGGCTCTTCTCTACCTCTTCCTTCATTATAATTTTCCTAAGCATTTCCCATGCTGACATGTATCCCTCTAAAATTCTCTTCATGTCTGTAGGACCCTTAGGCATATGCCATGGATGTGTTTATCATACAGGATCCAAAATTTCTTCCTATACCTCTAAATTCTATAAAAAAATGTTCTTGCAAATAGATTTATGTTAGACAAAAATATATACATACACAGTTCTAGAAAATAATGCATAATTGCTTCTTCTCTTTAATGCCACATGTCATTTTCTTTTGCGTTGATTGTAACTTATGCTTCCCAATTAAATTTTATCGGTTGATATATGGATTCTCCTCTCCAAGATATTTCCAACTAATACCTTCTTTCTCAATTATGAGTTCTAGGTAGAAATTTATAGTCATTTGAATATTGCTAATTTACCCCTTTTGTAGACTTTTCATTATGGTGCAATTAATCCTAGAGACAAACTTCTACCATTTTTAGAAGTAAACATTTCAAGAACCAAACAAAATTTTGTGTGTGACATAGATAACAATGATGACAAAAAATTCACAAAAAAACTCATATTGTCAATTTGATGCTCTAGTAAAAAAATGCAACAATATGGAAATGCCAACTTTGTCATTTTTCACCCCTTTTTCTAGATAGAATTTTTAGCCAAACTGGTCATCTCCCGAACTATGTACTTCTAGAAAAACTTCAGTAAAACAAAGTTGTATGGCTTGATGAGTATAATGCTGAGTAAATATTTTTTTCCATATTTTTCATCTGGGGACCCTTCTCCTCCTCTGAAAATCCCAAAAATCCCAAACAGTTGCATGGAATAGTATATTTTTCCCTATTTTGGCACCTCCGCTCCAAACTCCTTAAAATATGGACAATTAATTCACTCAGTATTTTCATGTCTAATTTTTTGACACTTTGTACATGTTTCAACAATACCTACACTCCTTCCACTGATCTTGATCCTAATCTTCAAAAAAGGGTAGTTTTCATTTTCTAAAAAAATCAAAGCATAATTGGTCAGTGGCCCTCTCTGTAATTTTTGTATCCCTTATTACTACAAAAAAAACCCAAAAGTTAGTTGGATTACTAAGAGGGGGGGTGAATCAGTAATAGCGTAATTATAATCCTTTTTTCTTCAAATGTTATATCAATGTAGAATTAATATCTAATAATGAGCAGTAAGAAATAAACAATCACACACATACATAGTACACCGATGTTTTACGTGGAAACCCAAATCGGGAGAAAACCACAGATTGTTTTTTCTTATATGTCTTGAAGAATTACATTTATTGAAAGCACCAACTTCCTTTGTTTTACAGCTCCAACTGGAAGGAGCCTCCAACCCCCTAGTTTCTCAGGCTACAACCTGAGGGAAGCTCCAACTCCCCAATTCTCTGGCTACAACCCCCAATGTTCTCCAGCTACAACCGGAAGGTGGCTACAACCACTTGTCCTTGCCCCATTTTTCCACCCTGAAGTAGAAGTAGAATGATGAAACAACTGTCACACTATCACTGTGAGATATACCGCTATAAACATGTACCAATAAATATGAACCATGCATCAACCATGCATCAACCTGTACCTCAACCTGTAATCAACTTGTACCATAAACAAGTGCATCAACCATGCACCAACCTATAATCAACCTGTACCATAAAAAAGTGAATCTAACCATGTACCAAGTATGTACCAATCATGTGTCAATTACTCATCAACTATGACTCATCAATATGTACCAACATCATCAACTATACACCTCATGTATGTGCACCAACTCATCAACTACTTGTCTCAACCATGTACTCAACATGTACCACAACCAAGAGCCCTTATCAACTTCATCATCCAAATATGATTTGCAGCTCTGTAATAGACCTTGTGTATATGATCACATTCCTGCAAACCTTTCTTAACTTTAAAAACAGGAGACTAGCATTTTCATCAAACTTTTCTTTAGTCTCACATGCCTAGTTTTGGATTAGTCAAAAACCCTAACTTGAAGTAATCATAACTTTGAACCTGTAATGTATAAATATATGAAACTGATACACAATGTTCTTCAGTGTGTTTAATGCAATCAATACAAGTTTCACTACTTGTACCCTCTCAGAAAAGGAGTTATAGCAAAAATGGCATACCTTGTTGAATTCTGGCTTATTCTAGAGAGAGACCTTGTAGAGCATGCCCCACACAAAATATTTGATGAAATGATCTAAAACTATTGCAAATAATAATAAAGACTATACCCTAACCAACACATTTGGTCTCACTAAATTTGGATCTGTTATGAATATGTTATGACACTTTTTCCCGAAACACATGATTTTGACTAGTTTCAGGACTGACCACAAACCCTATTTTCTACCGAGTGTAACTCCAAAAATACAATGACCCACAAGATGTATATTTTTCTACAAATACTTGGATATGTTTTCTCACTTGAATAGAAATTTCATGGTCTGAATCATTATAGAAGAAAAGTTATAGCGAAAATTGTGAGATGACCTGCAAATAACATACCTTAGAAAGCACCATCAAAAGAATTTATCCTTAATTGCATTTCGACCTTCTTTTCTTCACCTTCACTCAGAATTCTGGTTTAGATATCCTTGGTTACATCAGACACATATAGATATCCAATATTCTCAAGTGTGATTCAAATGAGAGAGACTTGCCTCTTATTTATACTCTCCAAGCAGCTTCCTTAAAAACATCTTCTAGGTCACTTGGCCCACTTTCCTTATTTTAGGGTTGGGTCCACTTCTAATTTCTCCATTAAATTTATTATTGAAATAATTTATTTTGTATTCACTTTGAATTATAATACACTCATCACTTAACTTTATTATTTACCTTTTAAAATCTCTTAAACCACTTTGACTACTTTGACCTTTTGGGGCTTCTAGATGACATATGAGGGTCCTCCAACTTCGTAACGCCAAAACTCTCAAACCGTGAGGAGTTATGTGACATTCTACATACCACCAGAAGTTTCATGACATGTACTATCCATATAGAATAGTATTATCTGAAAATATATCATAACTCATACCGTTACCCATCAAACAAACTTGGGTCCATTACCCAAACCTGGGGTCTCCAACTTCTTGTGGCCATAACTCTCTAACCGTGAGGAATTATGTGGCGTTCCACATACCACCAGAAATAAAATGAAAAGAAGTATCCATATAGGATATTTTCCCTAACAAAATCACTTTCCTTCATCTCATTGTTCCATAATTAAGCACAGGTTCTCTTACTCCACAAAGCATCTTCCCATGAGGGCTTTCACCATAAGGGGACCACTTTGGAGTTCATCCATATTTACTTATTATCAACCATGAAAAACCAATAATGAGTCATATTTACATCAAACAATATTGGGTCAATTACCCAAGCCTTTGTGCTACGGGGATTTCTTCAAGGGTTTACATCAATGGAAACCAACCTTAATCAACAATCTCCCCCTTTGGCATTGATGGCAACACTCTGATGCAATATTGAAATCATATCACTCATGCTCCCCCTGGAACCATGCCTTTTTCCTCTGCATCTAATAAATCTTCTCCCCCGGCAACCATGCCTCTGTACTCTGTATCTGATAAATCTCTCCCCCTTTGTCATCAATGGCAAAGGTATCTTTCCATTTGGGGTTGCTCCCCCTGACAGACTGTCCTCTTATGGTGCTTCCTCATGTATATCTAAGACATATAAGATAAGCATTCAAAAATCATTCATTGTTGGAGTAGAAATGACTCCAAGTCTTTGGCGAAGATATTCAAAGGCTTTCTGTGGAAGTTGTTTTGTAAAGATGTCTGCTACTTGTTCTTTTGTACCCACATACTCAACTCTGATGTTCTTTTCTGCAACTTGTTCCCATAGAAAATGATACTTGATTGGAATGTTCTTCATCTTGGAGTGCATCACTGGGTTTTTTGAGATATTTATGGCACTTGTATTATCACAATATATTGGAATGGGCTCATCATACTCAACCTGTATATCTATTAAAGTTTGTTTCATCCAAAGAAACTATGTACAACATGTTGTTGTTGCAATATACTCTACCTCAGCTCTAGATAGAGATACCGATGATTTTTTCTTGCTTAGCCATGATACCAAACACTCACCTAAGTAGAACGTTGCCCCACTAGTGCTTCATCGGTCATCAATACAACCTGCCCAATCTGCATCTATGTAGGCAATAAGTGATAGATCTTTTCCTTTTGGATATCATAATCCAAAATCTTAGGTTCCTTTGAGATATCTGAAGATCCTCTTTACTGCTAATACATGTGATTCCTTTGGTGCTACTTGAAATCGTACCACCTGTACAACTACCTGCATTACATCTGGTCTAGATGCTGTCACATATAGTAGGTTGCTAATCATTGACCTATATTGCCTCTGATCTGTAGACTTTGAATCATCATCTTTTCTCAACTTACAATTGGTTTGCATGGGAGTAATAACTGGTTTGCAATATTCCATTCCAAACCTCTTTAGCATTTCTCTGATATACTTGGTTTGAGAAATAAAAATTCCTTGGTTGCTTTGACGTATCTGAAGTCCTAGAAAGAAGGATAGTTCTCGAAGTAACAACATTTCAAATTCATTCTGCATGTCTTTTGCAATTTTTTGGCTTAACCTGTCATCATTACTACCAAAAATAATATCATCAACATAAACTTCAATTAATAAAATATTACCTTGACTTACCTTGATGTAGAGGTTGTTGTCTGCACTTCCTTTTCTGAACCCTGCCTACTGCAGATACTTATCCAGTATGGAGTACAATGCTCTAAGAGCCTGTTTTAGACCATACAAGGCCTTCTTTAATTTACACACATAGTCTATGTTCTCTGACAACTGAAATCCTTGTGGTTGTTCAATGTAGACTTCTTCTTCAATTTCCCCATTCAGAAAAGTTGATATTACGTCCATCTGATATACTTTAACATTTTTGGAGCCTGCATAAGCTAAAAGAAAACAGATTGCTTCCATTCTGGAAACTGGGGCAAATGTCTCTTCAAAGTCGTTTCCTTCAATCTGTGCATATCCTTTACATACCAATCTATCTTTGTTCCTTGTAACCTGTCCATCTTCATTCAATTTATTCCTGAAAACCCATTTTGTGCCGATCACATTCTTATTCTTTGGTCTTGGAACCAATTCCCAAGTGTCATTTTTCTCTGTTTGATCCAATTCTTCATCCATGGA
>JASDQU010587643.1:0-38786 GCA_032191745.1 Picea mariana | reverse complement strand
TCAATTAATAATTAATTAATCTTTGACAGTCATGAACAAGTAATTAATAATAATTAATTAGTTAATGTTATTTAAGAAATAATTATTGTTTAGCTAACTTTTAGGACAGTTAGATTATTAAATTAATTATAATTAATAATCCTATACATCTATTTAAGTAGGGTCGTTACATATGTGATGTTCTACATACCACCAGAAATGGCATGACATGTACTATCCATATAGAATAGTATTATCTGAAAATATATCATAACTCATACTATTACCCATCAAACAAACTTGGGTCCATTACCCAAACCTAGGGTCTCCAACTTCTCATGGCCATAACTCTCTAACCGTGAGGAATTATGTGACGTTCCACATACCACCAGAAATGAAATGAAAACAAGTATCCATCTAGGATATTTTCCCTGACAAAATCATTTTCCTTCATCTCATTGTTCCACAATTAAGCATGGGTTCTCTTACTCCACAAAGCATCTTCCCGTGAGAGATTTCACCATAAGGGGACCACTTTGGAGTTCATCCATATTTACTTTTTATCAACCATGGAAAAACAATAATGAGTCATACTTACATCAAACAATATTGGGTCCATTACCCAAGACTTTGTGCTATGGGGATTTCTTCAAGGGTTGACATCAATGACAACCAACCTTAATCAACAAAGTTTTGTCTAAATATGACTTAATTTTCTCCATTCATGGCCAAAATACGATTTTGAGACTATAGGACAATTTTGCCTATGTGGCATCTTTGTTGATGTGGAATTATGGGTCCACATGATACCTTGAAATGAATCCATGTCACCCTACAAGCCTTCCTTTCCCTCCCCATCATCCTTCATCATCTTCCTTTACTGATCTGATCTTTTCTCTTTATGGTGATCTTAAGAATTAATAAAATATTAATAATTTACGGGCCCCACCTTCCCAATTGGTACACCTCTGACCTCGGATGGGACAAGGGTACCATATTGACTTTAAAACTTTGACACCTTTACCTTGGGGTGTGAAATTTCATTCCTCCACAATCCAATGGTTTATATTAGGTGATATTGATGACATAGAGGTCAGGTTGCATCACCAACATGTGAAAGGGTTAACACTACCTATGAAATGCGACGTCTGAACTTGCACAGCTCCCAGATCCAAAAACCAATATTCAACAACATCAATGGTGGATAGGCCCTATTATATCCTTAATGTGTACAAGCGTTAACACCCCCCTAGGGTGTGACATTCCAAAACCTCTTTATATGTGGCATGATTTTAATGGTGTTGCATCGTAGAAGTTCTTGGGAAAAACTACTTTGCTTCACTTGTTATGGTGGCTTATGGTATTAGGATATACCACCGTGCTCATGTGGCTCCCACGTCAGTTGTTGGACCCACCACCGTGCACTACAAACCATGACACCAAATTACACCTTGGTATTCCATGTCACCTCTACCATGTCTATTCCATGTGGCCTCCACATCATGGTACGAAAAATTACCTAAATGTTCTGAAATTTCAAAATTTTCCAATTTTTTCCAAAAATGCATAATTTAAAAAAATTTCAAGGAAGCCATGAAACTCTAAAATTAAGCTTGTTGTAGCCAAATTTGTCCCTATAAGAATGAATCCAACTTTTTCAAAAACTAATTACTCATGTGCACAACTAGTTTACATTTATGGGCATGAATTCCACTCAGGAAAATACTCTCCAGTACCTGGGTAATCAGGTAGTACAACTAAGGGTATGGTCAAGATTCCTTTGTTGGTGCCTTGAGATATTGGGTCAAGTAATATTGTTCAACCCCACATGTATATAAGATATATATTGATATGTATTGTATAATTTTATTATTTTTCATTTATCTCAGTACTTTCTAGGTGGAATAATTGAAGAAAACAATTTGGAGGGCCATTTCGGCAATAGTCCAAATTTGGAAATTTGGGTCCAAAAAACCATCTGAAATATTGAAAATAATTTTTTAGGCATGAAATGACACTATTTTTGGTCCAAACATTACTATGGAGGAATATTATATATTCTATAGACTGATATATTTCCGATGGTGCAGACCATTCATCAATCAAAGTTCGTATGAGAAAGTTAGGACTCCCGGAAGTTGACCTACCATATTGATCACCATGGTGCGATTGGATTCCACGTGAGCCTCCATTTCTTAGAAATGTGGGCCTAGAAACATAGTGGATTTTAGAATAAAATTATAGAAGGTCCAAAACCTTATCAGAATTGAACGTTGAGGAAGTCAAAACACTACCCCTAGATGGCTATCAGGCTATGTTAAATATCGGGCCACTAGGAGGAGAAGAGGTTCCATTATTCTCATTATATCTTTTTCCATAGATGAGAAAAACATTTGAGAGTGGTATTATATGATCATAACACAGAAGGATAGATTATGTAGCACCCATACAGGCCACAGGTCAAAGGTAACTCCAAAAAGAGTTCATCTTTCTTTGTACTTGCATCATTTTATATACTAGAGAAAAGAGAGAGTAGAGAAGCCTCACCTTCTAGCTAGATTTTCACCCTTATTGGGTTTCCCGGGTCATATCTCCTATTTATTTTTGGATGTGATTTTATTTTAATGTCATCTACTTTATGCATTTTATCGATTTCATGAATAAGTAGAAAATCAATAACTAAAAATTCTAGAGATCTAAAGGAAAAATAACCTTAATAGTAAAGATTTAAGTATTTTATTAGATATGTTGTGACGAAATGTTCCAACGAAATATCCACAACATTTTACATATCAGCTATAGCACATGGAAAACCCTTGTCTGTAACAACTCTAAAAACCCTAACCCTTGGGAATAGAGAAACAAAGATCATAAACATAAGGGAAATTTTACCACACAACCTTGCCTCTTGCATCTTGGTTGTGAAATTCCTACACAATTGTCATTGCTAACAGTTTAGGAATTTCTTCATTGGATTATTCTTTAGGCTGGAGTATAACTTTGTAGGAGTTAAAAAAAGAGTATAGTGGTCCCACCAACATCCTTATTTAATACTTATCCCATTGACTTTGTCTGTTCGCCCTAATCTTCATGGTACCTATCATTTATAAGACTTTGTTTTCATGGACCCACACACCCTTCCCACAACCATTATTTTCCACCTATCCCATTGGATTTCTCTTTTCTCCCTAATCATCATGGTATATATCACTGATCAATTTTTTTCCATGGACCCACTCCCCTACTTGACACCCCTCATTCCCAAATGGCTACCACTCGTAGCCAAGAAATCATTAACCTCCAATCCAAATCCAAACAACACAAAGAGACCATCGAAAGAATTACTTTTGAAATTGATTCCATCAATTCTAAAATTGAGGTTTTTAAGGAACAAGTTAAGGGAGAATTTAATTCCATCCACTCCGCTCTCAACCAATTGTTGAAACAATCCCAGGGAACTCCCTTCTCTGACCTGCCTTCACACTTTGAAGTTGAAGAAACTTCCCATACTATGGCCTTTCATCCCAAATCTCTTTATCGTGACCCCCATCTACCCAGAGTTCAGGTGAATATATTTAATTATGGATCAAATCCCATGGGCTTGGTCACTCAAATGGAACATTATTTCTCCCTTCATGGAATTACTGATGAGTTGGAAAAACCTCAATATGGTTTCCTTTATCTGGATATTGGATGCTAGAAATGGTGGCAATGGCATAAAAATGCACGCCAACGGTATGTTTCTTGGACACATTTTATTGCATATATTTATGAATTCTTTGACATTGGCACCCACCATTTAGGTCGTTTGACCAAGTTGAAATAGTGTTGCATAGTGGAATACTTTTTAACCACCTTTGACCACTTGGATTTTAGAATGATGGGCATGTTCGATGCCTTCTTAAAGGAATGCTTTATCATTGGCCTCAAGGATAAAATCCATTCCCAGGTCCTAATGGCTCTCCCTCAGACTTGGTTGGAAGGTACTAAAAGAGCCAAGGAAGCACAATAGATTGTCTCCACCCAAATCCGAAAACCCTCCTTTATTCCCTGAAATCAACCCAAAAATCCCACCGCTCATGCCACTCCTCCCAAGATACATAAATTAAGAAAGAAATGATTGAACACAAACTCAAGGGTCTTTGATATAATTGTGATGAAAAATATTTTCCGGGGCACAAGTGTAAGGAATGAAATTTATGTTTATGGACATTTCTGAAGATGTTTTTGATAAGAAGGTTGATTTTTCCCCCGTGAAAGATATACCCCCAACATATTATCTTACTCCACCCTATGACCCACCAGAAGTTGAAATGACTATTTCACTGCATGCCTTCAGTTGCTTCTTTTCTCCCCAAACCCTCAAGTTAATTGGCTACATTAAGCATAGGAAAGTCATCATTCTAGTTTACAATGGAAACACACCATTGGAAAAGCGTTTTGCATACAGTTTTGAGGAAAATGCTAATATGGAAGAGATGCATAGAAGTATAAGAATGAAGAGAAGGAAGGAGCATAGTGCGTAGTAAAGGCATATTCAAGATTGAAGTGCATAGTAAAGGAATAGTTGGAAGTGGAAAGAAAGAGAATAAAGCAGGAGGATAAAGCAGGTGAAAAGGAAGGACAACAATTCAACACGCAAAAGAAGAAGGACACGAAAAATAATTGAAGAACAACAGCCGGGAATATAAAAGTAGAATGCAGGCTAAATATAAGAAAATCATGCCCGAACAATTGTTCAACATGAGTTCTAATGAGTCATAATGATTTTTAATTGTGTTTTGGGATAAGCAAGTAGGGTTTTGAGCCCTAGATTCTATGCATAAATATGTAATGGGTTAGGTAGAATAGGGGTTGTTAGTTGGTTGCAGTTGAAGTTGTTTTTGATGTTGATAGGATAGATGAAGGATGAAAGAGAGTCTACATCTGAAAGTTTAGGGAGAAATCCAGAGAGAGGCTTACACTATAGAGAGGCTAGACATAATGGAGAATTATGTTATGATATATCTATTGTAAGTGCGGTGCACAAGCCTGAAATGATTGTATACAACATAATAACGAAGCCAACCATTGTGGACATAGCCCAAATTTGGGTGAACCATGTTAATTACTGTGTCTTCTTCTCTTTTTATGTGAGTGATCATGAATATTATCTTTATGCATAACTAGAATTAACTATGTTACTACATGATCATTGCACAATATTTATGGATGTTATGATGAATATTTTATGTTGGAATATGCATCATGAGGGTACTGTATAGAATCAATTACTAACCAAGGAATAACAGACACATGATAATGCACATAGAGTAGATAAGTAAGAATGAACATGATAATAGCCTCCCATCCCCTCATTACTATAGAAACTTGTTTGTTGCAACCCTAATAGATTCTTTGGGTGAGACTTCACTTGCATGGAGGTGATTTCTAAAGGGATGGTATATGAAGGTTTTTTTTGGTTTGATAACTTGAACATAGGGTCTTACAACCGTGCACCAAAAAATGGTTCCTTTGTCGAGGCCCTGAATCTATGATTGAGGGAAGGTTTTGGAGGTCGAATAAGGAACAGATATCATAATGGCTAGAAGGGAAGGAACACATTTTTTCTCAAAAAGAGAATAGAAACCCTAGGATGAGCGATGAGAAATGGATGTAAAGGCATGTGTACAAAAATCTGCATGAGATTGTTTTTGTAGAATTCCCAATTATCTTAACTGAGTGGTTAGAAATATTGTTGGAGAATACTGGAAGGTACTGAAATGCAGCGGTGAGGAATTAGACTCTTGAGTTGGTAAGGGAGTTGAATTCTATAAGTAATAATACTTCTCATGCATTTGATTTATGGTTGGACAATATATTGGGAGGTTTATGAAATCATTGGATTCCTGAAAAAATATGTTGTTGTGCGATAAGTGTGTCATGACAATGGAGTATGATTGCTAAGGGGATTCACACACATGGGGAAATCAGGGGATGATAAGAGTGTTGTTCCTGATTTTATACTTTAGGGCTCTAAAGTATATTGTCAAGGAATCTGAAAAGACAGAGGGAGCTGACGATAAGAAAAGATATGATAAAAAGATGAGGGCTATAGTTGGTTCCTCAACTGTCTCTGTCGAAATTCCCAGTTTTCCTAGATACTGATATCTCTCTCAATTGTCTCCCATGAACGTTCTAAGTCAACCTGGTTATTTTTTGTTTGTAATATAATGTTAAATAAATTTAGAGCGATGTTGGCTTGATCCAAAAGCCCGGGTTCGATGTTAGGCTGCCTTGCAAATGGTACTGTCATGAGGGGTAAAAGTAAAGAAGAAAAGTTCTTGTGTTTTATTTTTAGGCTTGTTGTCTCTATTCCACAATACAACGAGAATGATGTCAACACCAAAATAAATAGGATGACTAAATTGTAGGCCTTTTCTTGTATCTGAGTCAAATTTTAAAGAAAAGAAACATGTATGATATGAAGAAAAACATAAAGCTATTAGCAAAGTGATGCATCAATTTCAGAGGAATCTCACATAGTAACATAAGACTACGAAATGAGAAAAATATTAATGAAGCATATGATGTTGAAATCTAAATATCTGCAGGTCTTGTATCTATTGATAACAAATACAGAGGAAAAACTATAAATGATTTAAATAACGAGGATACTAATTTCCACAGTAGAGGTTTTACTAAATTGTAGTCAAGCATTCATCAATTAAACATATGAAAGAAAGATGAGATGACAGGGAAACACATAACTCAGAGGTGACAAGATCTAGAATCTTCAATATGCAGTTCTATTAATTTAGAGTCTCTTCAAAATTACTTCGTCAAAAATGCCCTTTTTTAGAGAGATCAAAAATCCCTTTGTCAGTCTTCTCTCCTTTTATTTATACAAAATCATCACTACTTGATCGTTAGTGATATCCTATTTTTTAGGGAAAAAGAAGAAAAAAATAGTTACAAAACTGCAACCTTAATCGTTGCATGATTAACATTTCATTGGTCTATCATTTCAAAAGTATAAGACTTCGAATGACACTTCACTGCTTAGCTGAAGTCTCTCCCTCTTTTGAAGCTATACATTCAACACACTTTTCTAAAAAATGAACAAAAATTCTGGGTGGTGTTGGGAGATCTTTAGTTTCAAATAGATAAAAATTTCTTTGTATTTTTGGAAACTGGTTTTCAAAACCTTTATCGACAGATCTGATCACCTGCATCTTTAAAATAGGTTGTATCAGCCATCTGTCTATCTGATCACTTGCATCTTTAAATTAGGCTCAACTGTGAAATTTCTGCTTGAACCTTCTGTAAACTCTCTTTGTAGTACAACTGTTGTTTCACAATGTTTATCTGCCCTAGTAGTCCAGAGTAGTCATTTATCTCCGATCCTAATGCTTGCTTATCCAAAGAATCAAAGATTCGCTCACAATCATCTTTGATTTCTTTGACTATATTCTTGTTGTCAACTATGTTTGTCTCCCATGCTTTAATCATAATGTCTCCTCTTATCTGTTCTGTGACAAAAAGTTTTATATCTTTTGGCATCTCCCTATTCCTTGAACATGAGACTACCTTCTAAAAAGTATTCCTTGCTTCTTTAGCCTCTTTTTCTAGTAAAATGATGTTATCAAGAGATTTTCTTGCCTCTTGAAAATAACGTTGGATGATCTCTATTTTGGAGATCAATTGTTGTTGCTCAACTTATATCTTTGTATGGGCTTCTAACGAGAGGGCTTGAAAAGCTTTCAAGTCTATGACCCAGCCTTCTGTCAAACTTTAATTTAGCTTGTAATTGTTTAACAAGCTCACTTTGCTGAGTAACCTATACCTGATTTACTTGTATCCTCTGGTTCATTTCGTCCAAGCTATCTTTGAGTGACTAGATTTCTTTCCTTTCAGCAACTCTGGCATGTTCCAGACTTTTATCTACCTCTTCTTTAATGTTTTTCACAACATTCTTCAACTGATCCTGCAATCGAGCTATCATGTGGTTACTCTTCTTTATCCTTGTTCTCATGATGTCCACAGTAAAAAAAAATTGTTGTTGCCATGGCTCCCATGGAGCCTGCCACCTCTGTAGTGAAATCCTCCTCCTCCAGTTTCTTCCATCTATAAAGACCCTATGCTTCTTCACCATACCCCCTTCTCTCATATGCATTTATTTCCTTACAATAGCCTTCCTCTTCTTGCTGAAAAAATAATTGGAAGGAGGGATTTCATCTCTAGAAATAGGGGTGAGGTCACCAACATATATATCTCTTATCTGTGGGAGTCCGAAGGTGGACTATAAAGGAGTTAAGGAAGATATGGTAATTCCTAGCTCTGTAGACCTTTTTTCTCCCATAGCCTCAAGTATAATGATATCAACAGTAGGTGATGAAGGAGGAGTAGACTTACTGGACTCAGGAGGTGTCATGAACCTCCTCTTTTCTTTCATCTCTGGATTTTCTGTTTGTATGGCCTCTTCATTTTGTGAAGATCCTTCAGTCTTCTGAGGAAATTTTTCGGTATTGACTTTGTCTTGTGTTTCTTATCCGAAACCTAGAGGAGTATCTTCTTGTTCCTAAGGAGGGGTAATTGCTTCACCTTGCATCACTTTGGGCTGTCCGCTCCGTCTGTGTTTCTAGAAGGTCTGAAAACTAGCTTGCAAGTCGGATGATAGTGTCTGTACTCTTTCTAACACCTACTCATAGGTCTTAGTCCCTTTGAACAAGTTGTCACAAGGGGACTTCTCATGTTCATAAGCGTTCATATTACAGTGGGCCATGTGTTTTTCCATCAACTGGTAAGGATCGTGCTTCCTATGCTTGAGGTTTACCATATTAACCTCCTCTAGCATTGCCACTTCAACTTTGGAATGACCTAAGTTGAGAAATGAAAATTTACCAATATGAATGAGAAAAACTGCCCAAAATTTCTTTTGAGCTGCTTTTAGTTCTATCCCAATTCCACCTACTACTATTTGATGAGCCACCTCCCTGCATACCAGTCTGTTAGGGAGGAGTTTTGGTAGGGTGTGTGGGGGGATTGAACACCCGAAAACTCTAATGTATGAAAAATTATCCTCTATGAACCAGTCAGCAACTGCCCTAAGGTTTCCTGTGATGGAATCTGAGATGCAGGGAGGCACACAATCGTACAACATCTAATGTAGTGGTATCACCACGAAATGACAAATTTCATAGAATGAATCCTTGGCATTTTCTTCCCAAAGTTTAGAATGATATTCATGAATTGGCTCCAGGTAAGTACGATTCGAACTCCAATTCATCAAAGGGAAAGGAGTTGAGAAGCATATAGAATCTATGATGTATGCCGACATATAAAAGGCTATTGGTCAGCCTTTTGATCTTATAGTCTGATAGTCCATGACCTCCTTTGCCATGTTATCGGATAAAATTTTATCCCAATTGAAGCTATAACCTTCTGTTGCCTCGTGCAAAAGAGGTACCCACTCTGTAGGGAAATGGGTGGGACTTTTCTTACCGAAAATTCTACATAACATTGTCACCAAATAAATCATATAATCATTTAATGAGGCTATGGCATAAATAGCATGGGTGTCAGCCCTGGATTTTCCCTCATTTCTCCACTAGTATTTGATTATGTCAGGATAGGTTTGGTTTGCCTCCAAACATTCTTTTATTTAAAAATTACTCACAAATTCTTGATTATAAACATACTTGGGACTGGGGGATAGTTTATACATTACTTGTACATGTTCTGGTCTAAAAGAGCCAATGACGACCCCTCAGTTGTCCAGAATGATTCTCATCTATATGTCAGTTCGCTCTAAGGCCCAACTAATCATGTCATTATAAGTCGTAGGTCGTGGCCATGTAGCTATTTTGTGGAGATCAGACTCCGCTATATTGCGAAGCTTGTTGTTGGTGTCATGGGGGAAATTTTTAATTTCATAATCTAGAGTCTCGAAAATTTGTCTCCAGGATTTTATGGAATCGATGGCATGTGGTGTTGTATCAGATATAATGTCTCCATCTGGACTCGAGCCTTCTGCAATCTCTTCGCTTTTCTTGTGTGCCTTCTTAGGTGCCATGATACCTGTGTTGGATCAAAAACCTATTTACAGATAAAGCGCACATAAAACCAAGCAAACGTGACATGCAACAGATGTAAAGGATAAATATGAAGTTCAAACATAAGACTTTATTAACCTTCAATTTCACGTTAAAATGAGTGTACAGACACAGATGACGAAAAATTAATTATTTTTAATGGAAAGATATGCCTAGAGATACGCTTTCATGCCAAAAAATATCTTCATTTATCCATTATTAATGTCACTATATATCGGCGATTTTGAAACTAAAGTTTCAAAAATCATCGCCTTCTTCAATTCCCGAAATGCGAAAGGCGGTTTAATTATTTCTAACACTGTTTTAAAAATGAATTAACTTGAAACTTAAAACCTGTTTAGAGAAAATGAGATTTTGCATTTCGGTACTTTGGGGATCCTGTTGTCAAGGGATAAGTCACAAGTAATCCCCAGGTCGTGAAATCACGATGATATTAATGAGGCGCTAAGGCACATATTAGGGATTTAATTAAAACAGGTCAATAATTAATTATCCTTTTAAATTTTTCGGAAAAGTGAGGATCAGGAGTTTGACTATTGAGAGTTTGAAAGCATTTCGTTAGAAGGAAAAACCTGAATCATGAAAGATTAAGGGCATGATAATCATATTTAGGAACTCAATTAATTTCAGGTTTAAAGAGCACTTCTTGGAAAACGACGAAAAAGGTGACCTTTATTTCTTTCCCCTTTATTTTTTTTTTGTTTTTAATAAGCTAAGCATTTTCGGGATTTCGGCACCAGGAAAATAAGATGGTTAAAGATTATACTTCAAGAAAAACTGAATCTTGAAAACCCGAAAAGGAACGGAAGGCTCAGATTTCCCCTTTTTGGACTAAGGGCGACTCCACGACTTAGGAAAAGATGAAGCTTTAGTTTCCAAAGATAGGAAAAATTAAACTTTGTGTCAACATTAGGCTCCATCTAGGGATCTCATCTCCTCATGGGACAAGAAGAACATTTATACCAGGTGAATTCATTGGGTAATGGGGTCAAAGACTTGGCTCTGTGAGACAAATAATGAGAAATACCGAACAAGATTAGGGTCTCAACGTTAACCTTGAAAACTCTTCAAAAACCAAAAAATTTGACTATCCTGAGCTAGGTTTTTAATAGATTTTTATAATATAATCAAAACCAAATTAGCCATCTTATCAGGCTTCTCATGATTCTGTTTGCATCAAGGTAAGTATTTACACTGTGTCTGGTAAGGAGATCTTAGAAACCTATGATAAAATCTAGTCGAAAAGAAGAAAAATTACCAGAGTATCTTTTAACTCATCTATAACAACTTTCATCAGATGCGAGGACATTGCTTCACTACCAGCGAGCCTGTTTAGTACCCCGGTGAAGTTATCCGACTTCCCACATTGAATTTCCTTTCACCACTTCATTTTTGCAAGCATTTAAATGTTGAGATGAGGGAAATCAATAAGCATGAATTTCCTTTCACCATCTTCCCATATTCAATCTTTTATATATTTTTTGAAGTGGGGGCAATAAATGAGTACGAAATACACTCAGAAGGGTATCTGTTTGAAAAGAATCAAAGTCTGTCCACTCATTTAAATCGCTCTGCGTCAATCTTCTTATCTGCCTTCAAAAAATCAAGGGCTTCAGAGAACTTCTTAATGGAAACTTTTTTACCTTTAGTCTAGGGAACTTCCTTGAGCCAAACCGATCAGTTATTCCTATTAGGATAACTAATAAGGTTAGGATTAATCTAGATAGGTATATGATCTAGCCAAAGTCAAAGAACCAAAAACACAACCCACTCTCTTTCTTGAAAGTTTGTTCGAGAGTTTTCATGACCAATGTGAGACTCCTCTGTTCTCATAAAACTTCACGATCAGACGGGAAAAGGCTTTACTATGGCCAAGGAGGGGCTTAAAGGGGTTTAGAAAAACTACCGTACATATGGCTATTCTTAGAGATTTTTTTAATTAGCCTTTACAATCTTCTCTTAAGTCCCCTTTTTTAATAATACTTTAAGAATTTATTTGATTGAGCTTTTTTTTTTTTTTTTAACAAAAATAAATCGATGATTTATTCATTAGTACTTCTTAGAGATTTTATACGGAATTTTAAAATGGGATTTCATACCTTTATCAGCTTCTTATATTGCCAGCCCGAAGATAATTTGTTCATTACCTTTTTCATTGTGGGAGACTTGATAGGAATACCTGCGCATGTCACCTTTCAGTACCTCAAATCCATTGTCTCGTGAGAAACTTTACCTGTGAATAACATAACATTATAATCCTTAGGAACTGACATGAAAGAAACTTTTATTTATTTTATTATATATATATATATTTGGAAACAGACTGATATGTGCAATGGTGATTTAGAAACACATTACTGCATGAAGTGTTTAAGATGCCGCCCATTTACAGGGGCATTAAGAATGTTTCCATCCAAGCTTTTTAGTAACCAAGCATTTTTTCCTTCCAAGGCTGAAATTTTGTATGGACCAGACCAGATTGGATCGAATTTGCCATGTTTTCCAGTGTCTTCTTTTCTAGCTTCCCATTTTAAGACCAAGTCACCAGGGAGGAATCCTCTATCCTTTTATTTTTGATCGAAGAAGGCTTTCATTTTATCCTGATACATTTTCATCCTTTCATTTACTTTGGCCCTATTTTGTTGAACTTCGACCAGCCAGTTTATTCTCCTGGTAACATCATTGGGTTCTTCATTTGAATCCTGCCAGAGTTTCATTACTGGAAGAGAAAGATTTATTGGTAAAACAACATCAATGCCATATACCATTTGGAAAGGGGAAATCCCCATTTCTCTTTTAGTTCTTATTCTGCTGGCCAATAGAGCATATTTTAAATGGATATGCCATGCTTTCTTGTTTTCTATCAGGACCTTTTTTATCACAACAATCGGGCTTTTGTTGGATGATTCAGCCAGACCATATCCTTGTGGATAGTAAGATGTTGAGTGTCCTAGTACGATATTATTTTTAGGAAAAAATTTACTATAGCCATTGACTTGAATGCTTGCACGTTATCAGTGACTATTTTCCGGGGACAACCAAACTTGGACAAAATATTATCTTCCAAAAAATTGATTACTACCGAATCGGTTGCACTTCTTGTGGGAATAACTTCCACCCATTTTGTGAAGTAATTAGTAGCAATTAGGATCCATATGTGTTGTGCGTTGGAGTGTGGATGGATTTATCTAATGAAATCGAGTCCCCATTGCTGAAAAGGGGCTTTGGTTTTAACTAGAATAAGGGGCAAAGCTGAGATCTTCTGTTTTCCTAAGAACAAATGACATGGGACACAATTTCGAACTTTAGTGTTCACTTTTGTGAACAATTTGGGCCAGTAGTATCCGGCTCTCAAGATTTTATACATTGTTTCTCGCCACGCGTGATGACCTCCACATACTCTGACATGGAATTCCTCTATAACCCTTTCTGTTTCAGTTTCGACTAAACACCTCAGTAGGAAACCCAAGGGGTCTTTCCAATACAATTTAGCATCTATGATACAGTATTTTACAGCGTGTAACTTTAGCGTACTATATTTTGATGGGGTTAACTCAGTAGGACATTGAAGTGCGAGTAGGTAATGGACGATGTTGTGATACCAGGCTGAAGCATAAAACTTTTCTTGGATTTCGGTTGTAGGTGCGGTGATATCAAGCTCGTCAATTTCTATGAATCCTTCATTCTCTTGCAACTTCTCTATCCCGAGTGCTTTTAAATTTGATTCGGTGATTAATTTGGCCAAACCCTGACCTTTGATCATTTTAGTTGGTTTGACCCCTAGGTCGAACTCCTGGATCTTAGCTAACCACCTTCCTCTTCTTCCATCGTTGTCTAGTTGCACCAGGATATCTTTAATAGAGCTAGAGGGTACATAAGCAATGATCTTTGAATGAAACATGTAAGTTATGAAAGCCTTGAGAGATTTCACCATTGCATTGGCCTGTTTCTCCATTATCTCATATTTCAACTCATTATCTCTAAGGATTTTTCTAAAAAACGCAATAGGCCTCTCAAAACTTTCATCATTTTTCTGTAACAACACAGCTGCAATAGTATGTTCTGAAGCAAAAGAAAAAATCAGAAAGTCTTTCGTGTAATCTGGACTTTCTAGGACTGGTGCTTCAATTATTACTTTCTTGATGCGTTGAAATGATTCTTTGGCTTCGTTGGTCCACCTCACCTTGCTATCCTTTTTTAGCATATCTGTTATCAATTTAACAATCTCAGCGAAGTTGGGGATGAATCTCCTCAAGAAATTTATTTTTTCTAAAAAAGATTGAATTTATTTTACATTTCTAGGAAAAATTATAGTGTTTATTGCTTCAACTCTTTTTGGATCAATTTTGATTCCCTCTTTAGACACGATATGGCCCAAGAGTTTACTTTCTCGCATCGAGAAATGAGATTTCTTGGGGTTGAGTGGCAAACCAAATTTACGACATTTCTCAAAGGTTTTTTTAAGGTGCGTTAGATGTTTTGAATCGGACTTGGAGAACACAGTCAGGTCATCAACATAGATAACAACGAATTTATATCTTTCACCCACAAAAGCGATATCCATGGCTCGTTGGAAAGTTGCCCCTGCATTCATCAAACCAAAGGGCATTTTATCGTACATAAAAGTACCCCAAGGGGTAGTGAAAGTAGTTTTTTCTTTATCATATTGATGCACTATGATATGATTGTAACTTGAAAAACCATCAATCATAGACATTTGGTTAGCTCCAACTACTTTTTCTAAAACGTGATCCATCTTAGGAAATGGGTAATTGTCTTTGAGTGATGATCGATTCAGGTTTCTGAAATTGACACACAGTCTTATATCATCGTTTTTCTCTCTTACCAGGACCAAATTGGCTACCCACTCAAAGTATCTCAGTGGAACTATGATTTTAGCATACAAGAGTTTTTTGACTTCTTTTTCTATCACCGATAACAGGATAGGGTTTTTGTCTAAAAGGTTTGACGCCTGGTTTTAGTGGAATTTTATGTTCCATGATAGTCGTATCATAAGTTCTCAACTTTTCATAAGACCAGGAAAAAGCATCTTTGTATTTTTAAGAAACTCGGCATATTTACTCTTGATTCCAGGAGACAGGTAGTTGGATACTTTCACCAGTCTGGGACTCTCCTCGGTACCTATATTGCAATCTTCGACCTCTTCTGGCTGAGGCTGTATGGTAGTCTTCAAAGGGATGTCATCATGACTAAAAATCCTTTCTAAGGGAATCAATCCCTTGGGCATATGATTATTTTTTAAAACCAACATTCAGTGATTTGCGATTTTATCCTGGAAATCTTTGGGGTCTTCCCCTTCCTGCATGATCCAACTAGGATCATTTTGGTTCTCTTGGTCAGCATAGGTTTCGGCAAACTCGTCTATCATTTCTAAAAAATTTCGGAGTTTTTCATCATCCTTAAAGACTTGCCAATGTTGTATGTTATTGGGTATTGAAGGTCTATGTCTCATCTATATATGATATTTAAGTTTGAAAGTAGTGGGAGGTGCGAAAGTCGAAGTTGCTTTGGCTAAAGCATTCGCCTGCTGATTTTTTGCTCTCGGGACTAAGTGAATATTAACAGAGGACAAAAAAATTTCGATTAGGTCCCAAACACAATTTCGATATGACCTTAACCTAGGATGTTTGTCCTGGTACTGGCGATTAACTTCTTTCACGAGGAACTCTGCATCACCAAAAACTTCCAGGTTTTTAATTTTCATTTTCCTAGCAACGTATAACCCTAACACTAGAGCTTCGTACTCACATACGTTATTCGTGTGGTCTATGTTCCATTGAAACATATAAGAGAAAGGAATAATGAATTGGTCATCAGGTGCCACAAAAATTACTCCAGCCCCAGCTCCAAGATAAGATGAGGCACCGTAAAAAAACATTTTCCAAACACCAGTGTCACACACATCCTATTCTATTTGTTCTTTTTCTTTTTTATTTCATGTAAAACTTTCTTCTATACATGCATCTACATCATCATCTAAAGATAATATACAATTACCTAAATCTTGATCAACAATATATACAGGATAATTATTTGGGCTGAGAGGATCACTAACTGTAAATGCTAACATGGTTTCCCTGTATAGCCGCGTGAACTTCCCCCTGAAAACTAGAATTGTTGCGTACGTCATATCAAGTTGAAGGGAACCTCCAAGTTTGGCACCCCAAGATCGGGACAAGAGCATGCCATATTTTGGGGGTATATCTACAACAACTACATCCATTAAAACACTTTTCGAAGGTACCTGTGCAAGGTTTTGCTACTAAGTCCTTTATCATACCTATACATTTGACTTTACTCGAATCAAAAGAATATAAATCTCCATAAGGCTTGGTGATTTCAAGGTCGAGTCTATCCATTATTACTTTAGGCATCACATTGTAAGAGGCCCCAGAATCTAACATGCAGCTATGGAGCAGATGACCGAAAATGGTCAAGGTGATGTAGAAAGGAGCTACGGTGTCTTTGGCACCTTTGAAGTGTGGGCCAAAAATTATGTTAGGCTTTTCATCCTCTAAATTTATAACATCATCCTGACTCTCATTTTCTGAAAAACTAATCATTTTAGCAATTTTTTTCCGTTATATCGGGTTTTTTGCCAATTCAACAAGGGGAATACGAATTTTGATCTTATTGATTTTATTTTCTAGGTTAAAACTTCAAATGGTTTTGTCGAATTCCATGTTTTGAACCTCCGAGCCTTTCTTTTCAGCTTTCTTTAGCTAAGGGGCCTTTGTTTCGGTAACAAGGGTGTCTACTTTCTGCATGCTTAAGGGTGGCGTTTCTGCTGTCTCTGTTTTAGTAGACTGTATGTTAGCAGTGTTAGTCCCTCAAGTATTTTCTTCAATGTTTTTCGAAACCGGTACATCATTTTCAACCCTCAGCAATATCTTTTTAACTGGAGAGGTTGAGGAAACCCTGTTTCTAGGTCTTAGGTTATACTTCTGGTGGAGCTCGGCCATTATACCATTTCTTATTCCCTGATAGGTAGAATCTTTTGAGACACTGATGTCTCATTACTCTCGGTCCTATAATTCGAATTCAGAGACTTTTCGTAATGGCGTCTTGTTATATAAGGTTGTAAGCAGTCTTCGCCAATATTGTTTATATCCTCTTCTAACTCCTCGAAATCCTCCAAGTCTTGCCCTCCTATAAATTTTTCACTTTTAAAAGGGGTTTGGATTTTTTATCTTCATTCTTAATTTTTTTTTGGTGGTTTTGAGGATTAGGGTTCTTCCTGAATTCCTTTCTAGTGTCATGTTCATTTTTAGCTTGATCAAGTTCCATTCTCGATATTTTGTTTGATAGTTCTTTGATGATTCTAGCCATATCGTCCATC
The DNA here is from genome assembly GCA_032191745.1 of Picea mariana. Classification (NCBI taxonomy): domain Eukaryota; kingdom Viridiplantae; phylum Streptophyta; class Pinopsida; order Pinales; family Pinaceae; genus Picea; species Picea mariana. The sequence continues at coordinate 21,353 of JASDQU010587643.1, read as the reverse complement.
TTATATTTTAAGGATCTTCTTGATCCAGAGGTTCCTCCTTGCTCCGTGTATCTCCTTATTTCTTTGTTTCCAGTCTCAAATTTGGCTTTCAGTTTTCCTGATGCCATCATGTTAGATTCGATTTCCAAGGCATCATCTTGCATCTTGGTGAGATCTACTTATCTTCTCTCCCTTAATAATAGGGAAAAATCAGGGTCAAAAGCTCCAGCAAAAGTCACTTTCGCCACAGGCTGTGAGGGTTTGACCTGGGATGGGATCTTGTTGTACAATTTGTTGAATTGTTGGGTGAACTCAAGGACTAATTCAGAGTTTTTCTTTTGAAGAGATCCAAATTCAGTTAGATAATAAAGATGGCCTTTTCACTTACCCCACGATCTAATAAAAGCATTTTCAAGTTCATCATATGACAGTATAGATCCAGATGCTAAGCCTCGAAACTGGGTTCTTACTTTCCCTTCAAAGGTTTTTACCAAGAGTCTGGAGTAAACATCTTCATGTTCCAATCCAAGAATGTTAGCGAATTGATCAGAAAATTTATGTGTTCGACTGTTGTTAAATCACCCTCTCCTGTGAACTTGGGGAGGTTTTTCATGTAATTTCCGGTAAATCATGGAGAGGGACCAGTAGAACTAGAGGATCATATCTCGCAGCAACCTTTGTGAATATCTGAAGAGGTGGTGCTTGGCCGCCTTCTCCTGCTCTTGGACCACCTGCGGTGGCACCTCCCACCCCACCAAATCCAGTCGCAACCATTGTGGCTTTAGCGGTAAAATTTTAGGGTTTATAAGGAAGGGTTTCAAGAACTTGGTTATCAACGGGGATGAAACTTGAGAAAAAGGAGTTTGGGGAATGTGGACTAGTTCCTTCAGATTCACAGGGTGAAAATATAGGAGAATCAACAAAAGTTGAATCAAGATATATGGGATAATTTTTTGAGTTTTTAGAGGTGGGAAAATGGACTTCGAGAAGCGAGGGAGAATCTATCGCAACAGGAAGTGAGACATATATTCATTTTCTATTGGTGTGGGAAACAAGTGAGAAATCTTCTATCTAAAAAATGGGCAGAACTAAATCTGATTCGGGGAATGTAGCTTTATCAGTGGAATACTCCCTGTAAAGGGGTGGAATACTTAATTCACCGTGTTGATCTTCAAAGTTAGTCTGTGTGTATTTAGGTTGATAATTTTTATTTGTTGATGAGGCATTATGTCGGAAGTGTCTTCTTGATCTTAGAATTTTTTCTGGATTGGAAAAAGGTGAAATCTTCTTGTCGTATGGATTCTTCCTAGTGTTCTTCTGATTGAGAGCAAGTTTAAACAAAATGGAGTCACCAAGTGAAAGATAAAGGTAGCCTTAGAAGGTTTCCAAACTTTTTTCACTACCAAAGAAGGAAAGAGTCAATGTCGTTCTTCCTATGGAAAAAACTTCGTTACTCCGTTCACTGGCAACGGGGCCAAAAAGATGTTGTTCCTGAGTTTATACTTTAAGGCTCTAAAGTATACTGTCAAGGCATCTGAAAAGACAGAGGGAGATGATGATAAGAAAATATATGATAAAAATATGAGGGTTATAGTTGGTTCCTCAACTATCTCTGTCGAAATTCCCAGTTTTCCTGGATATTGATATCTCTCTCAATTGTCACCCATGAACATTCTAACTCAACCAAGTTATTTTTTGTTTGTAAGATAGTGTTAAATAAATTTAGAGCGATGTTGGTTTGAACCGAAAGTTCAGGTTCGATGTTAGGTTGTCTTGCAACTGGTGTTGTCATGAAGGGTAAAAGTAAAGAAGAAAAGTTCATGTGTTTTATTTTTAGGCTTGTTATCTTTATTCCACAACACAATGAGAATGATGTCAACACCCAAATAAATAGGATGACTAAATTGTAGGCCTTTTCTTGTATCTGAGTCAAATTTTAAAGAAAAGAAACATGTATGATATGAAGAAAAACATAAAGCTATTAGCAAAATGAGGCATCAATTTCAGAGGAATCTCACATAGTAACAAAAGACTACGAAATGAGAAAAATATTAATGAAGCATATGATGTTGAAATCTAAATATCTATAGGTCTTGTATCTATTGATAAAAGATATAGAGGAAAAACTGTAAATGATTTAAATAACAAGGATAATAATTTCCACAGTAGAGGTTTTACTAAATTGTAGCCAAGCATTCATCAATTTAACATATGAAAGAAAGATGAGATGACAGGGAAACACATAACTCAGAGGTGACAAGATCTGGAATCTTCAATCTATATTTCTATTAATTTAGAGTCTCTTCAAAATTACTTCGTCAAAAATGCCCTTTTTTAGAGAGATCAAAAATCCCTTTGTCAATCTTCTCTCCTTTTATTTATACAAAATCATCACTACTTGATCATTAGCATTCTCCTATTTTTTAGGGAAAAAGAAGAAAAAAAAGTTACAAAATCGCAACCTTAACCATTGCATGATTAACATTTCGTTGGTCTATCATTTCAAAAGTATAAGACTTCGAATGACACTTCACTACTTAGCTGAAGTCTCACCCTCTTTTGAAGCTATACATTCAACACACTTTTCTAAAAAATTAACAAAAATTATGGGTGGTGTTGGGAGATCTTTAGTTTCAAATAGATAAAACTTTCTTTGTATTTTTGGAAACTGGTTTTCAAAACCTTTATCGGCAGATATGATCACTTGCAGCTTTAAATCAGGTTGTATTAACCATATTTCTATCTAATTGGTATTGATTTCTCTCAACTGTGAAATTTCTGCTTGAACCTCCTGTAAACTCTCTTTGTAGTACAACTGTTGTTTCACAATGTTTATCTACCCTAGTAGTTCAGAGCAGTCATTTCTCTCCAATCCTAATGATTTCTTATCCAAAGAATCAAAGATTCCCTCACAGTCATCTTTGATTTCTTTGACTATCTTCTTGTTTTTAACTATGTTTGTTTCCCATGCTTTGAGCACAATGTCTCCTCTTATTTGTTCTGTGATTTTTTTTTTTAAATCTTTTGGCATCTCCATGTTCCCTGAACATGCAACTGCCTTCTGAAAAGTATTCCTTTCTGCTTTAGCCTCTTTTTCTAGTAAAATAATGTTATCAAGAGATTTGCTTGCCTCTTGAAAATAACATTGGATGATCTCTATTTTGGAGATCAATTGTTGTTGCTCAGCTTCTATCTTTGTATGGGCTTCTAACGAGAGGGCTTGAAAATATTTCAAGTCTATGACCTGGCCTTCTGTCAAACTCAATTTAGCTTGTAATTGTTTAACAATCTCACTCTGCTGAGTAACCTGTACCTAACTTACTTGTATCCTCTGGTTCATTTCGTCTAGGCTAGCTTTGAGTGACTGGATTTCTTTCCTTTCAGCATCTCTGGCATGTTCCAGACTTTTATCTACCTCTTATTTAATGTTTTTCTCAGCATTCTTCAACTGATCTTGCAATCGATCTATCATGTGGTTACTCTTCTTTATCCTTGTTATCATGCTCTCCACAGTAAAAATGTTTCTTGTTGCCATGGCTCCCATGGAGCCTACTACCTCTGTAGAGAAATCCTCCTCATCCAGTTTCTGGCCATCTATCAAGACCCTATGCTTCTTCACCATACCCCCTTCTCTCATATGAATTTCTTTCCTTACAATAACCTTCCTCTTCTTGCTGAAAAAATAATCGGAAGAAGGGATTTCATCTCTGGAAATAGGGGTCAGGTCACCAACATATATATCTCCCATCTGTGGGAGTCCAAAGGTGGACTGTAAAGGAGTTAAGGAAGTTATGGGAATTACTAGTTCTATATACCTTGTTTCTCCCATAGCCTCAGGTATAATGATATCAACAACAGATGATGAAGGAGGAGTAGACTTATTGGACTCAGGAGGTGTCCTGGACCTCCTCTCTGCTTCCGTCTCTGAATTTTCTATTTGTAAGKCCTTTTCATTTTGTGAAGATCCTTTAGTCTCCTGAGAAAATTTTTTAGGAGTGACTTTGGCTTGTGTTTCTTGTATGAAACCTGGAGGAGTATCTTCTTGTTCCTGAGGAGGGGTAATTGCTTCACCTTGTAGCACTTTGGGTAGTCCACTCCGTCTGTGTTTCTGGAAGGTCTGAAAACTAGCTTGCAAGTTGGACGACAGTGTCTGTACTCTTTCTAACACCTACTCAAAGGTCTTAGTCCCTTTGAACAACTCGTCACAAGGGGACTTCTCGTGTTCATAAGCCTTCATATTATAGAGGTCCATGTGTTTTCCCACCAACTGGTAAGGATCATGCTTCCTGTGCTCTTTTTTTACCAATTTAACCTCCTCTAGCATTGCCGCTTCAACTTTGGAATGACCTAAGTTGAGCAATGAAAATTTACCAATTTGAATGGGAAAAACTAGCCAAAATTTCTTTTGAGCCACTTTTAGTTCTATCCCAATTCCACCTGCTACTATTTGATGAGCCACCTACCTGCACACCAGTCTATCAGGGTGGAATTTCGGTCGGGCATGTGGGGGGATTGAACAGCCGAAAACTCTAATGTATGAAACATTCTCCTCTATGAACCAGTTAGCAGCTCCCCTAAGGTTTCCGATGATGGACTCTGAGATGTGGGGAGGCGAACAACCGTACAACATCTGATGTAGTGGTATCACCATGAAATGACGAATTTCATAGAACGAATCCTTGGCATTTTCTTCCCAAAGTTTAGAATGATATTCATGAATTAACTCCAGCTAAGTAGGATTCCAACTCCAATTCATCAAAGGGAAAGGATTCAAGAAGCATATAGAATCTATGATGTATGCCGACATATAAAAGGCTATTGGTTGGCCTTTTGATCTTGCAGTTTGATAGTCCATGACCTCATTTTCCATCTTATCAGATAAAATTTTATCCCAATTGAAGCTGTAACCTTCTGTTGCCTTGTGCAAAAGAGGTACCCACTCTGCAGGAAAATGGGTGGGACTTTTCTTACCAAAAAGTCTACATAACATTATCACCACATAAATCATAATATCATTTAATGAGGTTGTGGCGTAAATAGCATGGGTGTCAGCCCTTAATTTTCCCTTGTTTCTCCACCAGTATTTGATTATGTTAGGATAGGTTTGGTCTGCCTCCAAACATTCTTCTCTTTGAAAATTACTCACAAATTCTTGATTATAAACATACTTGGGACTGGCGGATAATTTATACATTACTTGTACATGTTTCAGTCTGAAAGAGCCAATGACGACCCCTCGGCTCTTCAGAATGCTCCTCGTCTGTATGTCAGCTCACTCTAAGGCCCAACTGATCATGTCATTATAAGTTGTAAGTCATGGATGTGTAGCTATTTTGTGGAGCTCGAACTCCGCTATATTGCGAAGCTTGTTGTCAGTGTCATGGGAGAAATTTTTAATTTCATAATCCAGAGTCTCGAAAATCTGTCTCCAGGAGTTTATGAAATCGGTGTCATGTGGTGTTGTATCGGATATAGCATATCTGTCTAGACTCGAGCCTTCTGCAATCTCTTCGATTTTATTAGGTTCCTTCTTAGGTGCCATGATACCTATGTTGGACCAGAAAACTATTTATAGAGAAAGTGCACATAAAACCAGGCAAACATGACATGCAACAAATGTAAAGGATAGCTATGAAGTTCAAACATAAGACTTTATTAACCTTCAATTTCGCATTAAAGCGAGTGTACAGACGCAGATGACGAAAAATTAATTCTTTTTAATGGAAAGATATGCCTAGAGATACACTTTCATGTCAAAAAATATCTTCATTTATCCGTTATTATTATCACCGTATATCGACGATTTTGAAACTAAAGTTTCAAAAATTATCGCCTTCTTCAATTCCCGAAATGCGAAAGGTGGTTTAATTATTTTTAATCCTATTTTGAAAATGAATTAACTTGAAACTTAAAACTTGTTTAGAGAAAATGCGATTTTGCGTTTCAGGATTTCAGGGATCCTGTTGTCAAGGGATAATTCATAAGCAATCCCTGGGTCACGAAATCACGATGAGATTAATGAGGCGCTAAGACACATGTTAGGGATTTAATTAAAACAAGTCAATAATTAATTATCCTTTTAACTTTTTCATAAAAGTGAGGATTGGGAATTTGATTGTTGAGAGTTCGAAAGCGTTTCATTAGAAGGAAAAACCCAAATCACGAAAGATTAAGGGCATGATAATCATTTTTAGGAACTTAATTAATTTTGGGTTTAAAGAGTGCTTCTTGGAAAGCGACGAAAAAGGTGACCTTTATATCTTTCCCCTTTAATTTTTTTTTTTTTTAATAAGCTAAGCGTTTTCGGGATTTCAGCACCGAGAAAATAATATGGTTGAATATTATACTTAGAGAAAAACCAAATCTTGAAAACCCGAAAAGGAATGGAAGGCTCAGATTTCCCCTTTTTGGACTAAGGGCGGCTCCATGACTTAGGAAAAGATGAAGCTTTAGTTTCCAAAGATAGGAAAAATTAAACTTCGTTTCAACAAAGAGGATACTCTGAAGGTAGGAAATAATGAAGGGAGAAATGAAGAAGGAAGGGAAGGAATGAAGATGCAAAGAAATGAAGAAGGTGTATCAGAAGAGGAAGACGAGTTTGAAATATTATGTAGTGGAAGAAGGGAAAAGAGGTGGAAGAGTGGGGATGAGAATGGAGAGACATGTAGTGATCATGAGCAGAGAGAACTCTTTGCAATAAATTATATAATTGAGATACCACACATATGAGGATAGGAAGAGAATTCTTAGTTCATTCTGATAATAGAAGAGCCCTGAATTCTTGTTCATACTAGATCTTGTGTCAACTCCATGACCCTGTGTGTGTCACCTAGATCTGAAATCACATTTGAGGATTTATTAAAAGAACTTATAGTTAGTAAGGGAGGACAAAGTAGTAGTATCCAGAGCAGTGGAAGAAGTGCGCCAAGTCAAATTCAACCAAAATTTCCAAGGGGAGGTATGACACAAAACAACATGGTAGGGTTAGAAAACACATTGATACTACCTGAGTTCTAGGGAGTTGGGTCGGAAGACCCAGAACAACATCTATTCATATGTAAAAAATTTGGGTCACAAAGAATGTCAAGATGATGTTGTAAAGATTGTGTGGTTGGAAAAAACATTTAGGGGCCACACACTAGTCTGGTACATGAAACTGCCAAGTACCACACCTACAATACAAGCATTGTTGAAAGAGTTGAAGGAGACAAAGTCTAAGTCATGGTACATTACAGAGTTGAAGGAAATAAAACAAGTATAATATGAATTAATTTGGGACTATGATAAAAGGTTTAAGGAATTGATGGGTAGAATGACATTCAAGATATTTGATCAACAACATCAAGAATGGTTTATCGAAGGATTTCTACCACACATTCACAAGCCGTTGATTAAAAAAAAAATTGTGTCATAGCCTGAAGCGTTGGAAATTTCAATGAATATGGAAGCATCTTTTGTAGGAGACACTAGAGGTATGGAGCATGTCCAGAAAGAGTTATTTTCCTTGAAAATTCAATTCGAATAATTCACAAAAGGAAAGGAGAAGAGATAATAGGTCTGGTGTACCAAATGTATGACTAAACACCACCATAAGGATGAATGTCGAACATTTGTGCAGTATTTGGTGACTAGAGCACTGAATCCACTACCAGGAGGGGAATACTATGAAATATGTAAGAAATGGGGACACCATATGAATGAATGTCCATTACTGCATAAATACTAGAGTACCCCAAGGAACCTATTTTGCAATTTTTGCAAGTCAGTCAAGCATGAAGAGAAGGATTGCCACGGATTCGATTTGATGAGAGAACACACTTCATATATGTATAGGATCTAGGAGGAGAATGTTGCGACATAATAAGGTGGTCCATATTATAACAATAAGATAATATTTAATCCCGTAAATCAAGGAGGATTTGGCAAAGGTCGAGGAATAACAAATTTTAGTAGAGGAGAAAGAGGATCAATAATATATTATAATTGCAACCAACCAGGACACTTAGCTCATGACTTCCTAAATCCATGCACAAATTTCACATATTGTATAGCATTTGACCATGTGATAGAATATTGTCCTCAACTACTCATGAAGTGGTAGGAAAGAGGGAATCAGAGCCAAAACCCAAATTAGAACATGTAGAAAATAGGGGCTTATGTGATGAATGAAACACAATGAAGGACCTAGAATATAATGTTTTACACATTAAGGATCTAGAATAGAGGCTAATGTGACAAATGGAGGGAAGCAGACTGAGCAATGGGTAAGGAAATCAGCATGACCTATGCCAATATTCGACCAATAGAAATAAAATGAGACTTATTAGAGGACCATAAAATATATACTAGGGCCATATTAGGTAGCATCAACATCATCGGTGCCTCCTATATGTGATCATACTATGCTAGAGAAGACACTTGAGAAGGTAATTAATCTAAGAGAATTTTTGAGAAGATGCATAAAATTTATGAAAGATGAAACTGCATTGAATGCATTATGTGAAATGATTGATCATTTTGTGAAATGATTGATCACACATATGGTAGTGAAGCAGTTACTGGACAAAAAGAGGACCAATGGAGAACTCAATTTAAGTGCAAATATTGGGGAATACGATGTGGATAACGTGATCTTCTACTTGGTTTTGGATGTAAATGTGTTACCAAAGAAGACCTAGGAATTGATGGGGAAACCCAAGTTGATTTGGTCTCCTATTCAGCTAAGGTTGGAAGACCAGCACAAGAGAGTACCAATTGGTCGTTTGACATGAGTAATTGTGAATATAGATGGAGTGTGCAGTGTAGCATATTTCAAATTCATCGAGATCGTGTATGATATTCAGCCATATCCAACACTAATGGGGTTAGAATGGGCCTTTGAAAATAATGCGATAACTAATATGAAAAGGAGGGAAATGATATTTGAGGTAGGAAACTTGAAGGTTACTTCATCGTTGGATCCGAAAAAATGAAAGTGGTACATAGAGCCAGCAAGAGGGAACTAAATCGACAACTTGTATAATATGACTGTGAAGATGGATGATTATGTTAAACCCATTGTATATGGGGCACTAAGTTGGAGAAGTATTTTCTCATGTGTGTCAAATTCATAGGAAGGTATAGAACATTAGTAGCAAAGGATGCATGGAATATCAACTAGACGATGTGCCTGCATAACTTGATCATCGTGTTGGATTAGAATGAAGTTATGTGATCCACCCAAGTATGATGGACTGAATGATATAAGATCATTTGTAAATGTGTTTGAGTTACAGGTACCCGAAAAACAAATATTGTTGGCAGTAGATGTTGTCTTCAAAGCTACTCCATCCAGATGGTGGGCTGCAGACAAAGAGAGAATGGAAGGTTAGTCACAGTGTAGAAGACTAATGAAAGTGATATTTTGTATCGAGGTGGAGAATATTATGAAGAAGTATACATGGATAAGTGACCGAGTAGATCATATTGTGCAGTGCAGAGAAATATGGAGTTCAATCCCGAAGAAGGAATGGGCGCACAAGTTTATACATGCACTGGATACAATTCCTAAGAATTGGTACCTAGAGTTGGAAATGCACAGAGAAATAGAAAACTAGGACGAGCTAACTGAGAGGTTCAAGGTAACATTTACATTTGAACATGAATCTCCATTACTAGATGCAGTGTTGTAGGTCATTCAAACCAAGATCTTTTTAGAAGAAGGACCGATGGTGGTGGTACCTATGTGCAATGTGCATAGAGCTTCTATGATTGTCCATGAATTAATGGAATGTTACAATGTTTATAAAATAGTGCATGATGAGGAAGATCCAAGGAATGTACAAGTAACTGAAATTGAGCGGGAACATGTGGTAGAAGGACTAGAGCTTGAATTTTTTTTCATATGCGCATCCAATAAAGACAGAGAAAGTAAACATTGGGATGAAAAAGATTCCAAAGTTTGTGCAGATAGGAGATTATTGGAATGATGAAACTATGGAGAAGACTGCAGATTTATTGCATGAGTACCGAGATCTATTTCCAACTACATTATCATAGATGAAGGGGATAACTAGTAAGTTAGGAGAAATGAAGATCCCTTTGAAACCAAATGTTAATCTAGTGCGATAGAAACCTTACAAGTTAAATTTGAGGTATAAAGAGAAGGTTGAAGAAAAGATAGAATGAATGTTGGAAGCATAGATTATTGAACCAGTGGTGGAATCATAATGGATAAGTTCGATGGTGGTATGCTATAAGAAAACAGGAGGAATCAAGATTTGTGTAGACCTGAGGAAGTTAAATGAGGCATGTCTACATGATCCATTTCGAACATCATTTGCAGATGAGGTACTAGAGAATGTAGGGGGGAATGAGGCATATTCGTTCATAGACAGATTTTCAGGTTATCACTAGATTAAGATTTCATAGGAAGACAGGTATAAGAGTACTTTTTCTATAGAGTGGGGAAGTTATTAGTACACAGTGAGTCCCTTTGGATTGAAGAATGCACTTGTATTTTTTTTTAGGTTCGTTGCTGTATCTTTTAAGGAATTTATTCATAAGTTCATTGAAGTGTACTTAGATGATTGAAATATGTTTAGTTTATTGAAATATCACATAAAAGCACTCAGGCTAAAGTTGGATATGTGTAGACAATGTTAAATTTCATTGAAATTGAAGAAATGTATTTTCTACACTCCTTTTGGAATTTTGTTGGGCCACGTGGTATGTAAGAAAGGATTATTAGTGGATCCTGCCAAGATTGCAGTGATTTGGGACTTACAAATTCCCACCTCGGTCAAACAGTTGAGAGAAACCTTGGGTCATAAAAGATATTACAGGAAGTTCATTAAAGTTTATGCATAGATCACAACACCTATGGAGAAGTTGTTGAATAGGAAAGATAAGTTCTAGTGGAATGAGGATTGTCATAAGGGTTTGGATACACTAAAGAAAAAATTTGTGACTATGCCTATTTTAATCTTCCCATATTGGAAGGAGTTCCATGCTCATGTATATTTTTCATCCATAATGTTGGGCGCAGTAGTATCTCAACTTGGGGAAGGTGACATAGATCACCCAATTCCTTTTTCAAGTAGGAAGTTGTTCATAACAGAGAATAATTACACCACTACAGAATGAGGAGGATTGGTAATGATATACGTGTTGTAGAAGTTTAGACATTATTTATTGGGTTTCATTTTAAGATGTATACAAACTATTCTCCACCAATATACTTAGTGAACAATCCAGTGTTGGGGGGCAGAATATGCAGATGCTTTCTGTTGTTCCAGGAATATAATTTTGAGGTTTTTGTGAAACCAGGGAAGTTGAATGTAGGACTAGGTCATTTATCGCACATACTATCATGAGAAGATGTAGGGAATCTATATGCTATCTTGTTAGATGCAGAATTATTTGTAGTTAAAATGGTGGACTACTAATTCACAGATATTGTATAGTTTCTAAGTAAATGAATGGCTCTGTTAGAAATGAAAGTTACACAAAAGAAACAATTGGTAGTTAAAGAAACAGATTATCAGTTAATTGTGGGTAATTTAAACAAGCTAGGTACAAATGGAATATTTATACATTGTGTGTTAGACAATGAAAGGACTATGATACTCACAAAATCACGTGAAGGGATTTCAGGAGGACACCACGCAGGTAAAGTAACCACGCAGAAGATTTTTTTTGCAGGGCTCTGGTGGCCCACACTTCATAAGGATGCTAAGGAATACTTTTAGGCATGTGATGTATGTCAATGGGTGGGAAATCCATCCAGGAGGGATGAGATTCCTTTACACCCATAGGTTATGTTTAAAGTGTTTGATAAATGGGAAATAGAATTTGTTGGACCAGTCAACCCATCAGCAAGAATATCTAGAGCTAGGTACATAATCACTATGACAGAGTATTTGACCAGATGGGCAGAAGAAGCACCGGTCATAGACTGCATCGCGGAGACTATTACATGGCTTCTAGTTGATAATGTAGTCACATGGATTGGATGCCCATGCGTTCTACTCAATGATCAAGGAACACATTTCCTTAATAGGACGATTGCACTATTGGCTGAGTAATTTAAAATTCATCATTAGAGGAGCACACTGTATTATCCTTAGGCCAATGGGACAATAGAATATTTTAATAAAATTCTGGAGAATTTTCTGACAAAGATATACAATGTAGGAAGAGATGATTGGGAATTAAGGGTTCCTGCAATATTATGGTAATACATGACGACAAGAAAAAAGTTGACAGGACATAAACCTTTTAGGTTGGTCTATGGCCAAGAAGAAATGATCCTGATGGAGTTTATTGTTCCTAGCCTACGCATTGTACTGATTGTTGGTATTTCATACTATGGCACAATAGAGGAGATATTGTCACAGTTGGTACAACTTGAGGAAGATCACTTTGTCATAGGGTTCCATCAGCGAGTTCTGAAGGTGAGAGAGAAGACATGGCATGATAGACACATTAAACAAAAAATGTTTCAAGCGAGAGACTTAGTATTATTGTACAGTATCCAGGAAAGTTTTGAATGCATTGGTTATGCCCCTATGTTATTAAGCATGTGACGAAGGTAGGTGTTGCATAGCTAAAAACACTGAATAGAGAATCCCTGGGAGGCATGGTGAATGGAAGTGGACTGAAACTCTATTGAGACAACTGACCATCTATGCATTAATCTAAGTTGCACAATAACACATGTATCATAGTAGTTGTACTATAGTAGGGAGATAAAAAAACAAAGAAAATGTAGGAAAACAAGAAAACAAAAAAAAAGGGAAAAACAAGAACTACAAAGGTAGAAAGGAAGAAATATCACCCAGAAAAAAGGGAGTATCACATAGATAACATAAAAAATGAAAAGTTAGTTAAGTGAGCGCAAAATTCAAGCGTAGGATAGGACCGTTAATGGCATTAAAGCAAAAAAAGTCAGTTACAAAGAAGTAATAATGTAACATCCTAGATACATGTAGTCATAAATAGAAGGCATTGTCGAGGATTGTGATAGACTAGCAAATCGAAGGAAGAATCCAATGAAGTATTTGGAATTAATGCCATAGTAAGGAAGTATTGATTGCAAACTCTGGATGAATTCAACACTTACTCCGGGCACGAAATAAATTACACAAATGTCAAAGGGTTATAAAAGTGCATACAGGCCCGATAGGGAAAGGTTATTGGAATTTGATGAGAGATGTGAGCATACACATAAGACCATGTCCTAACTAGAGCCGAACCTGAACCAATATAGAGCATTTAAATAAATCATATGAAGAGAAAAATGGCACCAGAAAAAGTTGGGTAACCAACAACCATAACACGCAAGAAAACAAAAAGACCATCAGTTGCACCACTATTCGTGGAAACACTCGTAACTTCGGCCTCGTAGCTGATATTTCACAGGGACTACATACCACTAATAAAGGACATTGTGCATCATCGCCCAGACTGTATAGACTTACCATGATATTGCGCGCTTTAAAGAAGGGATGAACAACATGTACATCCAATCCAAAAGAGACCCTGCATGCCAGTGGATGCCAACAAGCTACAAGTTGAAAATGGACGATGTATGCATGATCTCCAATGACTAGGAAGAAGAATGGAAACTCCCAACTGAATAAATGGAGCACCCTGGTGAAGAAGAAGAAGAACACGAAAATGAAGAGGAAGAAATAGTCAAGGGATAGGGAAATGGAAAATGCAATGGCGCATGTAATACGCTGAATATAGGACCATCAATAGAGGAAGAGAAACAAACAATCCCAAGAGAAAGGGTCAAATGAAAAGACAAGGGGAAGGTTCCATCCATAGCTACACGCAAAAACATGAAATCCCACAAAGTACTGCCTATACTTACACTGACATAAAATGACATGGATAGAATCGACTACCAAGTGCAGGATGCCACAAAGGAGGCTATTGGCATCACAGAAATGAGATGAAATGAAATAGAATATGTAGGAGTAGTTGATGATGATAAAAAAACTATTAGAGAGAATGAGGATAACACTAGAGAGAGGCTCAGGTGAAGGACCGTCAATGAGCCTGATTGAGGAAGCATGGAGTACCACTCCATTACTGTCAAAGTTATTTGATGGGCCCAGAGTGATGGCGATCATTTCAGATACAAGCGGGTTCCCAATGCAAGAACTACAAGAGCATGTGAGAGAACTGAGTCATCTAAACTTAGTCATTTCTTGGATTCCCACAACAATACTACAGATATTGCACATCAATTTCATGCAGGAGATAAGGCTTCACAGAGAGTTAGCATGCAGAGATTTGATCAAGGTGGCAGGCGAGAAGGTAGAAATCCAACAAAACTATACAATTGCTATGCAGGAGAAGAGCGAGGTTGAAGAAAAAATTGAAAGAATGTTGAAGGAGAAGAGTGAGGCTGAGGAAAAGGATGAGAACAAACTCAAAGAGAATGATGAGGCTGAGAAAATGGCACATTGGATACAAACATCTATCCAAAAAATCTATAAGGAGATCCCATAATTACAAATAGTCATCGAGGCCACAATGGAAGAGAAAGTCTCTGGAATCAGTGAAGTCATTAAAGGATTCTGCACCAATATTGGAGACTTGGATTCATGCACCATTCTAGGGATAACCCCTAAGGAACAAGATAAAAGGGCAAGGACAATGACAACCTCAGTGAAAAATATTAAGAGTATAGACTAGGAGTGTACGAGGTTGTGTGATGAGAGTAGGCATACTTGGACACAACTCATGATGAATCCATACATGAAGGAGATCAAAGATCGAAGAATAAGTGCATAGGAACAAGACCATAAAACCAATGAAATCATCAATACCCTACCACCTACCAAACAAATGACAACCATCCTTGAAAATAGACAAAAATACAATGAAGAAGAGCAGATGTGGGTAGAGAAGAAGAAGATTGTGAAAAAATTGGAACCTCTGCAGAACGAAGCACTTAGGATAATAGGGGAATTGGCCACTACATAGGGAATGACAAAGAAAGCAATGTAGCAAACTAATGAGAAACTTACACCTCTGATTATGCAGGTCATATAGGAAATTTTGGGAAAAGAAGCAGTATTAACAAAAGAAGTCACAACAATGACGGAAACCCTCCAAAAGTTCATGGAGGCATCAAGGAGTGTGATACAACATGCCTAAGTGGTTCACAAAATCCATGGGTGAGTGTTTGGGGTATATTGGACATGCATTTTGGATACAATTTTGAGGAAAATCATAAGTATGGAAGAGATGAGCAAAAACAAAAGAAACAAGAGAACATAGGAGAGGAGTGCACAATAAAGGCACATTCAATATTGAATTTCACAGTAAAGGCATACTTGGTAACATGAAGAAATATAATAAAACAGGAGAATAAAGAGGGAGGATAAAGTGGGCAAAAAGGAAGGACAACCTTTCAACATGAAAAAGCAAAAGGACGTGAAAAAGTAGGAACAACAATAGTCGAGAATGAAAAAGATGCATGCATGCTAAAGATAGGAAAAGCATGCCCAAACAACAAGTCAACGTGAGTTGTAATGACTCAGAATGAGTTTTAATTTGGTTTTGGGGATAAACATGTAGGGTTTTGAGACCTAGATTCTGTGTATGAGTATGTAATGGGTTGGGTAGAATAGGGGTTGTTAGTTGGTTGTGAATGAATTTGTTATTGATGTTGAGAGAATATACTGAGGATGAAAGAGATTCTATGTCTAAAGGTTTAGGGAGAGTTGTAGAGAGAGTCTTGCATTGTAGAGTGGCTAGGCAAAATGGAGAAGTATGTCACGATATATCTATTGTAAGCGAGTGCGAAATCCTGGAATGATTAGAGAAAACATAATAAAGAATCCAGTTGTTGTGGACATAGCCCAAATTTGGGTGAACCATGCAAATTACTATGTATTCTTGTATTTTTATGTGAGTGATCATGAATATTCTCTTTATGTGTAACTAGAATTAACTCTGTTACTATATCATCATTGCATAATAGTTATGGATGTTATGGTGAATAGTTTATGTTGCAATATTCATCATGAGGGTACTCTCTAAAATCAATTACTAAGTAACCAAGGAATAACAGACACATTATAATGCACATAGAGTAGATAAGTAAGAATTAACATCATAATATCCTCCCATCCCCTCACTAGTACAAAAACTTGGTTCTTTCAACCCCAATAGATGCCTCGAGTGAGAATTCACTTACGTGTAGGTGATGTCAAATGGGCCAGCATCTAAATGGTTTTTTTGGTTAGATAAATTGAACCTAGGGTATTAAAACCACATTATCCTCTTTTCATCCTCTGGTTCCCCTATGTGTGCAAATCCCCTTAGCAACTAGACTCCATCATCATGACACACTTGTCACACAACAACATCTTTATCCAGGTACCCAATGATTTCAAAATCCTTTCGCGTGGCACCTTGACAAAATCCCTCTTTGCAACACTGTATGAATGCATACAATCCACTGCAAATTCCATAATATAACCTCCCAATATAGTTTCCAACTAGAAATCAATTGCACGAGAAGTATTATTACTTACATAATTGAACTTCCTTACCAACTCAAGAGTTCAATTCCTTGGTGTTGTAGTTCAGTACCTTCCAGTATTATCCACCAATATTTATAACCACTCAGTTAAGATAATCGAAAATTCTCCAAAGAAAATATAACACAGATCTGTGTACACATACCTTTTCATCCATTTCTCGTCTCTCATTCGAGGGTTTCTATTCTTTTTTTTAGAAAATTCGTGTTCTTTCCTTTCTAGCCATTCTGAGATCTCTTTCTTATTCATCCTCCAAAAAATTCCCTAAATCACATATTTTGGGTCCCGACAACAAAGCTATTTGTTGGTGAGCAATTGTAAGACTCTAGGTTCAAATTATCTAACAAAAAAATGATTCAGATACCGACCCTTTTGGCATCACCTGCATGCAACTGAAGTCTCACCTTAGACATCTATTGGCGCTGTAGGAATCGATTTTATGTGGTAGTGAGGGAATGAAAGGCTATTATCATGCTCATTCTTACTTATCTTCTATGTGCACATTATCCTATGTCTGTTATTCCTTGGTTCCTTAGTAATTTATTTTATACAACACCCTCGTGTTGCAGATTGCAACATAAAATATTCACCATAACATCCATAACTACTGGGCAATGATCATATAGTAACAGATCTAATTCTAGTTATGCATAAAGAGAATATTCATTATCAATCACATAAAAAGATAAGAAGACACAATAATTAATGTCGTTCACCAAACTTTGGGCTACATCCACAATGATTGGCTTCTTTATTATGCTTTCTATAATCATTCCAGGCTTGCACACATGCGCTTACTATATATATATATATATATATATATATATATATATCATGACATACTTCTCCATAATGCCCAGAATCTCTGCAGTTCAAGCCTCTCTCTACAAGTCTCCCTAAACCTTTAGACATAGACTCTCTTTCATCCTCATTCTATTCTCTCAACATCAACAACAACTTTAGTTGCAACCAAATAACAACCCCTACTCTACCCAACCTATTACATATTTATACATAGAATCTAGGGCTCAAAACCCTACTTGTTTATCCCCAAAACCCAATTACAACTCATTCTAACTCATTACAACTCATGTTGACTCGTTGTTTGAGAATGCTTTTCCTATCTTTAGCCTGCATGTTTCTTTTGCATTCCTGATTGTTGTTCTTCCTACTTTTGCGTGTCTTTCTTCTTTTTCATGCCGAACTATTGTCCTTCATTTTCATTCGCTTTATCCTCCTTCTTTATTCTCTTTATTTATTCTCTTTCTTTCCTCTGCAAAGTATTCCTTTACTACACACTTCAATATTAAATGTGCCTTTATTGTGCACATAATTCTCAATGTGCCTTTACTATGCACTATGCTCCTCCCTTCTTTTGTTTTTTCTGATGTTTCTTATCTCTTCCATACTTATGTTTTTTGAAAACACTGTATCCAAAATGCCTGTCCAACACACCCATAATTTATTCATTGCTGCATTTCCAAAGAAATAAGTTACTATATTCATGCAGTTGACAATTTTCAAATCATGATTTCCAATGGAGGTTCCATGAAATGTGGTGGGTGTTGTAAAAATGTGTGCCTACAAATTTGTCAATACCACCTGAAACCTCATATGTTTTCTATTGATATGGATGGGTGTGACATTTTTCTTGGTGCTTAATTGTTAGACACTCTCGACCCCATGCTCATGGATATTAAGGACCTTGCCATATAATTCCAACGAGAGGGACAATAGTATAAGTTTTGAGGAATCATTGTATGCTCATCTGAGATCATCAATTCTCACCAAATGGAAATCCAACTAAAAAAAGGTCATTACGGAATTATTTCTTAACTCCATTCCATTCAAGCCATTGAGAGACCCTCTATGCACCCTCACCTCCAATTTATACTCTTCTGACACCAAGTTATTTTTAACATCCACATGGACTTCCCCCTTCATACAACATCTGTTACCACTAGA
Organism: Picea mariana; assembly: GCA_032191745.1. Classification (NCBI taxonomy): domain Eukaryota; kingdom Viridiplantae; phylum Streptophyta; class Pinopsida; order Pinales; family Pinaceae; genus Picea; species Picea mariana. Next base: position 2,865 of record JASDQU010587643.1, on the reverse strand, counting down.
TTCCTATAGTACCAAGCAATGTTCCTCCCAATGTTCACCCTTATCATCATCCCTTCACCTAGAAAAATGAAACTAAAAAAATTGTTCAAAAATTGCTAGAAGCAGGTGATATATACCTTGGTACCAGTCCTTATACTTCTCTAGTAGTCACTATACTCAGGAAAGAAGACACTTAGTGCATGTGTCCTGATTTTTGTGCCCTCGAAAAACTCACAATCAAAGAAAAAATTATCATTCCTGTCATTGATGACATTTTGGATGAATTGAGTAGTGCTCAATACTTCACCAAACTTGATATTCCTTATGGTTACGAAAAGATACATATGAAATAAGAATACATTACCAATACTTGATTTAGAACTCATGAGGGTCACTATGAGTTCTTGGTCATGCCCTTTGGCTTGTGTAATGCCACCTCCACTTTTTAAAGTCTCATGAATCATGTCTTCCATTCTTTCTTCTGCCATTTTGTCTTAGTTTTCTTTGATGATATTCTCATATATAGTAAAACCTGGAAATCCCATCTCATACATGTGGATCAAGTTCTACATATACTATCTAAGAACAATTGTTTTCTCAAAAAGACTAAATGTGCTTTTGGAGCCTCTGAAGTTGAGTACCTAGGTCATATTGTCAACAATGATGGCATACGGGTGGACCATAAGAAAATTGAAGCTATGAAGTATTGGCATTTCCCTAAAACTCTTAAAATATTGTGTGCCTTCCTAGGTTTAACAAGGTATTATCACAAGTTTGTTCATAATTATGGAAAAAATGCATCTCCTCTCATGGATCTCCTTAAAAATAATGCTTTTACTTGGATTCCCATAGCTGGTGAATCCTTCCAATCCTTGGAAGAGGCTATGTGCACAACTCCTATCTTGGAACTGATAGAATTCACCAAGAATTTTCCCTAGAATGTGATTCCTCATGGAAAGTAATTGGGGAAATCCTCATGCAAGAGGACCGACCTTTGTCTTTCACTAGAAAGCAATTGTTGAAGAAACATTTGGGCCAATCAACTTGTGAAAAGGAAATGTTGGTTATTTTTCATCTAATGAATCTCTAGTGTCCTTATCTATTAGGGAAACGCTTCCAAATTAAAATTGATCATCGTAGCCTCAACTATTTTTTGGAACAAATAATTTCATCATAGGAGTAGAAAAAATGGGTGACCAAACTATTTTGATATGCTTATTAGATCATCTACAAGAAGGGAAAAGAAAATGTGGTTGTTGATTCTCTTTCAAGGGAATATGAATAAGGTTCCCTCTTTTCCCTCTCATTCAATGTAGCATAATATCTTTAGGTCATTCATTAGGAATGGTTGCAAGACACTAAAATTTCTAGCCTGATCCAAAAATTGCAACATGATTTGCAAGTTTCTCCAAGGTAGTCTTGGCACATTGAAGAAATTCTCTATAGATATCACATGTATTTAAGAAAATAGTTGAACCTCAAATCCAAGTTTCTCTATAAGTTTCACGCTTCATGAAAAATTGGGCATGTAGGCTTTACCAAAACCTATGAGCGGGTCAAACTTTTTTTTTTTCTGGGAAGGTATGAAACAAGACATATCCACACCTTCATGGTTGAATGTGATACTTTTCAATGCCATAAGGTTAAATCCTTCAAAGCTCTAGGAACACTCCAACCACTCTTGATTCCACCTACTATCTAGATGGATATTTCTATGGATTTCATAGTTGGCTTACCTAAATCAGGAAATAACTTAGTCATGATGGTCGCAGTAGTTCGTATTTTTTAATATGCTCATTTATATGCTCTTTAAAACCCATTCAACATATCCACAATGGTTCTCTTTTTATGGATGATATATTCAAACTCCATGGAATACCTCAATCTATTGTCTCTGACTGAGATCCAACATTCACCCACAATTTTTGGCAATAATTTTTCAGGCTCCAAGGAACCCAATTGTACCTCAACACCAGTTATCATCCCCAGAATGATGGACAAACTGAATTTTTCAACAAGTCTTTGGAAACATATTTGCGTTTTTTTGCGTCTGAAGACAAAATTAGTGGGCTCAGTGGTTGCCTGTAGACAAATGGTGGTACAACACATCTTACCATACTACCACTTGCATGAGTCCCTTTGAAGGAGTCTACAAGAAAAATCCATCTTCAGTTCTCTCATACATGCTAGGTGTCTCCACGTTTCAAGAGGTTGACAACAATCTTATAGTCCATGCTACCATTCTTTGTACACTCAAATAAAATTGGTCTTGGATCAGAATTGCATGAAGAAACAAGAAGATAAAGTTTGTTCCAAGCATCAATTTGTTGTAGGGACTAGGTGTTTCTTCTTCTATAACTTTATAAGAAAATTCACTCAAATCTCATGAATTTCATAAACTCACCCCCAAATTTTATGGTCCTTATAAAATTCTCAAGCGAGTGTGTCTCACGACCTACAAGTTATCTCTTCCCAGTCACTCTAACCTCCATCTTTTTTTTTCATGTCTCATGCTTAAAGAAAGTGATTGGAAATAAGTGCCAAACTCAAACCACCCTCCCTAAGTTGGATGAATAAGGTTGCACTTGGTTTCATCCACAAGAAGTCTTGTACCAGTGTGAGCGTTGTCTCCATCAAGAAACTATCAAGAAAATATTAGTTCAGTGGAAGGATACACCTTTAAAAGATACCACATGGTATTCGACTACCATTGTGCACCAATTTCCTCATCTCAAGCCTTGAGGACAAGGTTGCTTTCCAAGGGTGAGGGAATGTTATGGAACTAACCTCCCTAACCCCTCACGTAGATAGAGTAATATATTTTCCATTTAATAAAGTCCAAAATTATAAATAAGGTCTATATTGTTAAGAACCAAACATCAATAT
>JASDQU010587642.1:71824-89241 GCA_032191745.1 Picea mariana | reverse complement strand
TGAATGATGTAATTCAACCCTGAATCTTGTTGTCTACAATAGGACCCTGCTATCATAAAAGAGAATTAGGCTTCCAATGAATTAAAGAATGAATGAAAACTGAATTATCTCACAAAAACTCAAAGACCAGACCTTAGTATGCTTCTCCTTCTATTCTCCTCTTGTTCCTCCTTTTCCTTTTCCTTTTAAGAAATTTGAATTAGTTGAAGTAGTTGAACTACTTCTTTAGTTAAGTTAACTAAAACTCAACCAACTTTTTAGTTAAGGGGGAAAAGTAATAAAATCATAATAAGGGTTTTTAATAAATAATAACTAGTAGTTGGGACCCCTTATGACTCCCTTTAGTTCTTTAACAATCATAACACAACTAGTTAATCAAACAAAACATCCCTCCTTGTGACTCCCATCATCACTTTTATATTTTGATAATTTATATCAATGATAATTGAAATTATTTCCAAAAATATATTACCATATATCCAAAAAATAGTGTGTTGTCCAAATTTTCAGAAGTCAACTTTTCTCAACAATCAATAAATAAAAACACTTAAAATCCATATTTGCCACTCTGGGAGGCAATATTTCCCTTGTTGTTGTTGTCACCCTTTGATCTCTCTGAATTTTCCTTAGGCTATGTGGATCCTTTAGTCCTAATCTCACTAATCACATGAGAGAAATCATCTCTCAAATGCATGCAGGAGGACACAGATTTGGCGGAGTCATTTGAGGGTGAGGAGGGGGAAACAATGACTTTCCTTGGTCGGGAGCATGGTGGGCCTCAATTTTTAACCTTTTGCTTGCATGGAAAGACTGTATTGGTGAGTGGAGAGGGGCAGCTTGAACAATTTTATTAACAGGTGGAGGAGAAGGTAGAGATAAGTTAGGTCAGCCACGATGTTGGAATACTATCGGGTGGACAATCTCTTGCCATCCATCGTTTTCAAGGACTTCAGGTTGCAGTGAGACATGAGGAAGAATTGGGATACTAAGGACCTCTGGGGATTGGAAGGTAGGTCTTTCATGCCTATGTTGGACCACTCCTTGCCCAATCTAGTTAAAAAATCCAGCTTGAAATAGTTGGCCTAACTCTTGTGAATCTGCATCAAAGTGTATAGGGAACCTTGGACTTCTAGGGCCCATGTTCCAATTTCCTCTTCCTCGGTTACCCTGACCATGGCTACCTCTGCTGAAAAATCTCATTCCTGTATGCATTATTGATTAGAAAATAGTTTCTTCAACAACCATACATGACAACTCTTTTAAATATGAAACAAAATTTGGCTCAACAACATATTAGACTCATGCAATCCAATCCATACAAATCTCTTAATAGTTGTAAAAGAGGGATATGTGAGGGGTTGTATTGAGCGAAAAATGTTAAAATGAGGGGGAAAAGATCATGATTACTGCTCACAACATCAAACAATCAATTGTATCATAAATCAAAAGAATATATCACTGCAATTCATCATTGCGATCCTTTAACCATCATAATACATAATTTATCTTAACTATAATTAAATTTTAGGAACAGGGAGTGGATAGTGAAAATGGGAAGGCGAGGGGATTGTATTGTGCGAAAAGTGAAATAATGGTAGGGAAAAGAGCAGATATTGTTCGTAAAATCAATTAAGTAATCCATAAAACAGTTATGTATTCAATGCAAACGATCCAATACTAATTAAATGATTACTGTGCTAAAACTTGTTCACTGTCCCACATCCAATTTCTTCAAAAAATTTCAATTAATACAATGTATAATCGTACTCAGAATCATCATGCCTTTCACCCATATTGTTAAAAGAATTATGTTTCTTTCATTTCCTTCTCTTTTTTATTTAAAACAAACTCCAAGGAACACACAGTCATATTGCTTCAACTCCGTTCAGCATATAAAATTATCAACCACTACCCATAATTCGTAAATCCCCAAATCAAACATAGATGCAGGTATTTCCTGAGTTGAACAGACTCTTTTAAAACATGTCCAATTCCATTCCTTTGACAATATTAACAATTAAATTTTCAATGAAACCATACTACAAAAACCTCGTGCTTCATCTCTGATGGTGCAATAAAACAAAATGAAGCACGATGTCTCCATAAACCATACACAGTAAACAACCAAGTCTCATTCATCAATTTTCCAATTTGTAACGATCCCGATCGAAACAAATTAAACACATAACAGCCACCAACTTCAATTGATACCACGTTGTAGGAACATACAGACCAATGCAGAACGAAAAGAGGCATCCCTGTGACTGTACATTACCATTTACTCCCAATCAATAAATTCATCAAAAAAGCGAGTTGGGTTATCGATTTAACTGTCACAACAAAAGGAGGCAGTGACTGTATACCAATTCTCATTTACAAATTACAACTTTCCAACAACCCGTTCAAACAGAGACGGGACAAATATCAAAGCTACTGTCGAAACCACTTAACCAATTTATGACAGTCAACAAGATACATGACAAGAGTGCGACTGGTTAAGGTTATCCAAATCAGGCTATGTAACCATGAACACAAGAAATAATCAAGGGTTCGCTCGGTCACCAAAACACAAAGAGACTGGAGGTCAACCATATCAACAGTAGGTGGGAACCTCCAAAACAAGCATGGTGGAACCACAAGGTTTTATAACTCTTAGCTTATAAAATAGTGCAACAATTCAATGCCAAGTAGGGTGACAACGATGCAGAGGAGAAGAGATTGCTCACTAGACATTACCCAATACCAAGAACGCACAGAGGCATAACCCTCACGCTTTTCCCAATAACCGAACCAATTTATAAAAGTGTCAATGGAAATGTATACCACATGTATCATAAAGCATACTTCTTGGCATAATGGCCCCCCATAACCAACTTTGATGATGCCAATACCACAAAATAATCCCACGACCAAGTGAAAAACCCACGAATATGGCTTTGGAGGATACACAGTGACCAAAAGGAGTTTGAAACATACACAACAATGCCATAACAACTGAATACAACTAGGCATGGTTACCATTAATTGTGAGGAGGCGGCCAGCAAGGCTGAACAGAGAAAAACCCTCCAACAAAAATACCCATAACTACTAAAAATAACAGAGAGCCATCACAATTTCCACCACACAAAACAATGAACGAAATCACAACTTCAACCATAAATTTTTTCGTTTGAAAACAAATAACCAAACAATCATTCCAGAGAAAATACCCACGTGTTTACACAGTTTCCAATCTCAGGAAAACACAAACCAACACATTATCGATCCAACATTCATTTCACACATAGAGAGAATTCATGGATGGGATAAAAAAACCATACCAGTAACCAATGGCTTTAAAAATGTGAGTTGGTCGAGCAGTTCCTTCCATGCCTGAATATCAGAGCTTAACCACAGCAAAACCAAATGAACAATAACCATGCTAGGGTGACTTCCCAGTGGGAGAAGTATGGAGTGACATGCATTTATTGCACGTCGCTTCCATCCTCCACTCCATTCAATTTCGTAGTACATGCCAACCAACCAAACAATACCATTAATCCCATGCCATTAATTCCATGCATCGAAACTTGCACATATCACTTGCCAATTATGCCACCCCAATCCATATAAACCATTCCCAAAACCATACTATAACATATATCAAATGCGCCCAATATAACTCAAACATAATTCGTATAGCCACTAACATTTCTAGTTAGGACAAACACTAATTCATTTTTATGTCATTTGCACATAGTATAGCATAGTATAGTTCCCTTTCTTGGATTTTTTTCATAATTTCCTTTCCATTGCTCTTGTGTCTTGTTGTTACTAACATGTGCCTTGTGCAGGTGTAATCGGTAATGAATCATGGCAACAATATCAATTGTAACAACAGTAAATATAATCCATTCATAACATGGAATTTAGAGCTTAGAATAACAGAATCAACACATAACATGCATTATCCATTTGCCATTATGTCGCAAACAAAACCAATACTTCATCATCAATCATGTAGAACCTTGTAAGTAGCATCGAAACAACAGCATAAAATGTTTGATAAGGCTATCTCTGATCCTCCAGTCTACAAGGGGTTCCCACCTACTAGTATTATATATCATTATCATAGTTTAAATAATAGGCTTTAGCAATACTTTGCGGGAGAAATCCTCGTTGCGATTTTAATCATCAACATTGTGCTAACTGTTGGGTTAGAGCCTGGAAGTTTTCAGGAATACGTTTGAAGCCCAACCTGTCTAGCTACCAGAGGCTCTGTTCCATTCTGAAATGTCAAAAAGTGTTGTGATTCCCTGGGTTTGGATCCAGGAGAAGAGTGGGTGGAGCTGGTCTTCCTGCCATAGAGGAGGATTTCCCATGATATTATCTTTCCAAATTGAGATTTTTTTACCTTTTCTAGGAATCCAAGTTAGATGACTTTGGAAAAGAGGAAATGAAGCAGATACGAGTCTCCAAATTATGGAACCTCCCCCGACTCTTGGTTGGGAGTTGAGACATCTAAGCATGTCTCCTCTCAGATATTTGTTGAGGAGGACTTTTTCCACCATTCTTCTTTCCCTAAAATTATTCTCTAGAGGATTTTGGTTCCCAGGGTCATGTTGCACAATGTGGGATCTTTGATTCCAAGTCCACCATGGGATTTAGGTTCCTTGACGATGTTCCAGTTTATCAAGTGGAACTTTTTTGAGTCATCTTTTCCTCCTTCCCACAAAAATTTCCTCAGTTCTTTGGAAATAGAGGATTTAATGGTCATAGGAGCTAACAGGGATGAGAACTTAAAGATGGAGAGGGAAAATAGAACATATTTGAAGAGGATAACTCTTCCAAATGGGTTGAGCCAAATGGATCCCCACTATGTTAGTTTGGTTTTGATTTTGTTTATAATTTGAGACCAAGATGAGTTGGGTAAATATTTAAGGCAGATAGGGATGCCAAGGTATTTGAAGGATTTCCATTTTTTATTCATAGGGAATTGGCAGATGTTGGCTATGGCTAGGGAAGTCACTCTAGGAGGAGTATTCCAAGCATAGATCCAGCTCTTACCATTATTGATTAAAACTCCTGAGGCTTGAGTGAATTCATTCAAGACTGCTTTGAATCATTGAGCTATGATGGAGGAGGGTGTCATCAACGAATTGAGAATGGTTGATCCTTTTGGCTCCATGTGTAATTTTAATTCTAGGAATGGTTTTGAGGAGGTTTTGTTTTTCAAGCTGTGTGCCAAGTGCTTATGCCATCAATATCTAGAGGAAGGGTGAGAGAGGGAAGCCATGTCTCATCCCACAGGTACTTTTGAAGAAATTGGTTGGTCAACCACTTACTAAAGGTGTTATCTAGGATATTCTTATATAGGATGAAATCCATGAGAGGGTTTCAGGGCCAAATCGAAATATGGATAGGACAACAAAGAGAAATTTTCACCTTACCCTGTCAAAGGCATTGGCCATGGCTATTTTTATCATCATGCCTTTGTCTCCTCGTTCTCTGCTTGAGTGGATTGCTTCCTGTGCTAGAATGATGTTGTTTATCATTTTTCTTTTCTCAACAAACCCTCCTTGATTTAGAGAAATTAGATTTGAAAGGAAGGGTTTGTTTCAGATGGCTAAGATTTTTGAGATGAGTTTGTAGGACACATTGCAGAGACAGATAGGACAAAATATAGAGAATGAAAATGTGTTTGTTTCTTTTGGAATGAGGGCTAGGAAAGATGAGTTAGTATTACCTCTTATTGTAGCATATTTTTGGATGTATTGGACCATTCTGAGGAGGCCTTCTTTTATAACATGCCAACATTTTTTATAAAAGTGCACAGAGAATCCATTTGGACCTGGTGCTTTGTCGGGCTTCATTTGTTGAAGATCCTCGAATAGTTTCTTCTCAGTTACTGGTTGATTTAGCTTGGTATTATCCTCTTGATTGATTAACATAGGCATGTTTTCTAGCAATCTTTCATGTATGTCAAGGTCTACCTTTCCTTTTTATGTTAGAAGTGCTTCGAAATGTATTTTTTCTTCCTCTTTAATCTACTCATATTATGCAATTCTCGATCCATCTTCTCTGGTTATCTCTTTTATTTTGTTTCTCCATAGATGGGTCTTAGTTTGTCTCTGATTTTTTTATTTTTTTTGTCCCCTGATTTCAGCCACAATATTTTGGATTTGAGCCTCCATTTTTCTTCTTCATTGTAGAGGATTTTTTGGTATTTTATGAAGATACTGTGTTCCTCAACAAGGAGTGTTTGAGTTACTTCTTCTTTTTCTGATTTGTTCCTTGTTTCCTCCATTTTTTCAATCAGATTCTTAAGGGATTCATTGTCCTTTTTCTTTTTGGTCTTCTCCCAATCCTTGAGGGAAAATTCGACTCTTTTTAGTTTTTGTCCCCATATGAAGATGGGGGAACCTTGAATCCAAACATTCCAGGCTGAGGAGATGAGGTTGAAGAAAGAGGAGTTGTTGATCTAGGTGGGGTTAAATATGAAGGGAATTGGTCCAAGGTTTTCAAGATTAGAGAGGGTAAGGGAGATGGGGCGATGGTCAAAGCTATACCAAGGGAGGATAAGAGAGGAGGGGAAGGGGGATTCTTCCAACATGAAGTTGTTAAGGAGGAAGAAGTCAAGATGAGCATCTATATGACCAGGTATCGGTATTTTGCTGGACCAAGTGTATCTACCTTTGGTGTTTTTTATGTCCAAGATATCATAGGAAGAAATAAGATCTTCCATGTATTCTTGAGATGAGTCTCGAACAATATTTCCCCCCTTTTTTTCTTTACGGTGCAGAGTTGTGTTGAACTCTCCTACAAAAATGAGGTTGGGATGGACGTTTCCTTCTTGAATATCCAAGAGAGAGTTCCAACATTAATTTTTTTCCTGATGAAGAGAGGGAATGTAAATGTTAAAAATTGAAAAGGAATTACATGTAGGAAGGTGAGTCAGAGTGACTTATATTCAATGGGTCATGCTTTGTCATCTTTCTAGGTAAACAAGTCTAGGGTCCTAGAGGGTGTAGATGCCTCTCGAGGCACCCCTTGAGTTGATTGTCAATCCTTTGCATGTGCACCAAATGGAAGTGCTTTATTGAAGGATGTCAAAATCCGTCATTTTTTTCTCATGGAGTAGAAGAATATGCGGGTTTTCTTCTTTTACTTGATATTGTATGAGCGAGAGCTTGTGTATGCTCCCTAGTCCTCTACAATTCTAGGAGATTTCTTTCATCATTTAGAAGATTTGGGGATTCTCCCTTTGGGAGGAATGGATCCTCCTTAGTTTCTTATGATTCTTGGTTCCTTTTTGGTGTGGACATCCAGGGTTTCCCACTTTCCCATCTCTATTTATTTTCTAGCAGTTGCTTGACGTCTTTATGAGTTCGACTTTATTCCAGGTTTTTTTATTGGAGAGTTTTGTGAGGAGTCTAGTTCTGTTTCTTCCTCCAAAATTTTATCTATTTCTCCTTCTTCCAGTTCAACTGCGAGTTCTTGATGGATATTGGGGTTGGAATTCGAGATTTCATGTTGGTCTTCCTCTACCTGTGTTTGAGGAACGATTGTAGATATTTCTTCTGATGCTTATTAAAGTTCAGATAGGATTTAATATTGATTTTTTGAGGATGTTGGATCTTGCTTCTGGGGAGGAGGGTCCAAATCCTTGGTCGGGACCCAAGTTGGAGGTAGCTTATGTCGGAGGTGGAACTTTGGCTTGGTTTGTTACTTGTTTGGCTTGCTTTTTCTTTTTGGGATGCTTCCATTGGTTCACTTCTTCTGCTAGTGGTTCTAGTGGGGATTTGGGGTAGTTCTTAGCAAAATGTCTGTATTCATGGCACATTTGCATTTGAAAGGAATTTGTTTGTAATCAACTTGTTGGAGATAAGTCCAATTGTCCAACATGATATTGAAGGCTTCTAGGAGACCTTTTTCAAGATATACTTCAACACAAATGTGAGCACCTTCTTGAAGTCCATATTTCTGTTATGCTCTATCAATGTATTTTCCTAGGGTGTTTCCAATGTTGTGGATTGTTTCATCATTCTAGTAATAGAGAGGGAGGAATGGAAGGTGAAACCATACAGGAACAATGGTGGGGATGTCATTATTGGGATTGAAATCTAGTGTCCATCTATTGAGGTACATACCTTGGGAGCCCATAAAGTATGGGCCACTTCAAAAAATTAGGTCTCGATCTGCCTTGCCTTCAAATAGAAAAGCAAAGAAGCCTCTACCACAAAACGACTATGTGAGTTTACCTTTCAGATGTGACCTACAACTTTTTTTGATCCAAGTGGTCATTGCATGCAGTGAGGGCCAGATGCTCATGAATTTTCCTATGATACCATGATCCACGAATTTCAGAGCGAGGGTCCTTGAGCTTCCTTGGACAAGGATTGACAAGATTTCTTCAAGCCTTTTCAAAAATATCAAAGGAGAATGCTTGGGCGGTTTAGGGAGGGAAACAATAAGAGAGGCGAAGGTTGTTGAATTGAGAGGGATTGGAATGGATCATGCATCCCCTCCTTGGGAAGAAGGCATCATGATGGATCAGAGTAGGGGGGTGGCTAGGGTTCAACAGAGCACTCAAGTCAAGCACCAAATCTCCATCACTTTTGAACTACATAAATTAATGGATAAAGAAGTAAATATTATGTGTTAATGTGAATTGTTAATTCAATACACACTTTGAGTTTTCACATGTTACAATGTTCTATAATATTATTTTTTAATTCAATTAAAGGAAAAAAATTGTTAATGGGTTTGGTTGGTTGATAAAATGGGTTGATTATTATTTTCTCATCAAAATTTGAATTTTTGTAGAGTAATACTTTCTGATAGATTGATACACATGTATACACACAGATCATGTTGAGAGCTAGTTGTAAATTGTGAATGAGTTTATTAGAATAGATTCCTAAGCATAACATCATTTACCAAAGAATTGATTTAACAAATCCATTTACTTAACTTGTGTTGAACAAAACCATGTATTAAAAAAACATAAACTGTATCTAAATATAACCATAAAAAACCATATATTTGCATGTTGTGAAGGGGAATCAATTTATCATTCTAGAATTCTAAGTCTTGATTGCTAATATCTACGGTGATGGGTAAGGTCTGCGTCACAACTCTAATATGAATATGTAATACAACTTGAAATAAATCACTTGATGATAATTCAAGACTCATTACTATGGATATGGATCCCTAATTGAAATTTCAAGCCCAAATTGTATTAATATATGGTTCTTGAGAACATATACATGCTCCCCTCGGGGTCGATCTTTTAAAACATATTTTAGTAGTTCATTTATTTAAGAATAAATTGTTGAAAACACTTTAAAAGAGCACACGTGCAATTTTTTAGGTCACAATGTGATTCTATTGTAAGGACACACCTATCCTAGTTCCTAGCATTTTCACTTTGTCACGTAGCTAATCCACTTACACAACACAAAATGAGAAAATAAAGTGTTTCCCTTATGTAAAAATGTGAGGTTTACTTAGGTCAAATTAGACTTGTTAATCCACTATGCTCACAACCAATGTGGAATAGCATACAAGAGGAAAAGATATTTTAACGTCATTGAAACTATTCCAAGTAAAGCGAGTATGCTTAATTCGTTGTGTTTTTCCTCTCTTTCTTTATATATATATATATATTAAAAAAAAAAATCCTTAACTAATAATTCAATTTATAATAGCTTTTTTACATTCTTTCCTACATTCCCATTAAAAATAAATCACACACACCTAACAACTATTTATCATAGAATTACTTATATAACATAAAACCTTATTATTCACTAACTATTATTTGGACACACACCTACAAAACACATCCCACACAAATAAAAAATTTTAATATGATTAATATTTTTTTCTAAAACAATAGAATAATACCATAATTATGTCCTATTAAAGGCTTCAACACGTTTCCATACACACATATGCCCTAATTTTGAAGGTTATGCAAGGGAATACAAAGTCCATTATCTCATCCCTTCTTACCATGTCAAAGCAATTAATTGTTAACCTTGCCAACAAATTTTAATATGGTTAATATTTTTTTCTAAAACAATAGAATAATACCATAATTATGTCCTATTAAAGGCTTCAACACGTTTCCATACACACATATGCCCTAATTTTGAAGGTTATGCAAGGGAACACAAAGTCCATTATCTCATCCCTTCTTACCATGTCAAAGCAATTAATTGCTAACCTTGCCAACAAATCACGATTAAGYGATTARKTGTTTCTAAACTCCTTTCAAGTTTTGTTCCCTTCCTACCATACTTCTCCACACATTCTCCACACATTTACCTTCATTATTGGATTTCTCCACACATTCTCCACACATTTACCTTCATTATTGGATTCCTTTTAGAAGCTTTGCATATCACTTTTGTTTTGATTGTAGTAGGGCTTCCCACAATTTTGCAAAATTTGATTATAACAAGATTTTGGGACATCCAAATAATTATTTGATTGTAGCAAGATTTGCCAAGATTTTGCAAAATTATGGGACCTCCTAAAAGCTACATGTAATTATTGTTTGATTGTAATAAGCCCTGTTGAGGTTTTGTAGCATTTTGGCACCTACCCATGTATCGTTATGGATATTACATAAAGTAAGATATTTTACTCTTCACATTCAAAATATAAGCAAAACAATTAAAAGAAATAAACTAGATCAAAATATAAGCAAAACAATTAAAAGAAATAAACTAGATGGGAGCAATCAAATGCATTCCAATTAGTGAAAAACGATCACAAATAATTCCTTACATTTGCAAGAAATAAAGTTGAAAAGTTAGGAAGCAATCATATTCATATTAATTTAAAAAAACTTAAATATAAAGTACGTTCATTATCTTACCTTTTAACCATATATTAATGTGTAATATATAAAGTTAAATCATTTAATTTTAAAAGAGCCAAACAAATCAAAACTTTAAAATCTGTTTCTTTAGAACATGAATGTGTAATATGTAAAGTTAAAACCTTTAATTTTAAAAGATTCAAATAAATCAGAACTTCAAAATTTTTTTTTTGGACATAAATGTGTAATATTTAAAGTTAAATCATTTAATTTTAAAAGATTCCAATAAATCAAAACTTCAAAATCTGTTTCTTTAGAACATTTAATTTAAAAGATGTAAATAAATCAAAACTTCAAAATCTATTTCTTTTAAGTTTTCAAATCCTATTTATAAATATGTGGAATCCTAATAAAATAGAGACAACTACTTGAAATTTTCAAATTCCATTATAGACTTGTGGAATGAATAAATGAAAAAATAAAATAATTCTTCACATTTATTTAAATGTAAAATATACCCAATTTTTTTTTGGCATATTAATTGTCTTCGTTTCATTAACATTGGAATATCACTCATAAACTCCCAACTATCAAAAACCACTCTAGGAATCTATTCAACTTTTAACTATCCAAGACCCCCTCTAGAAAACCATTTAACTCCAACTTATCCAATGTATTAAATATGAAAGCCCTGAAGTAAATAGTAATATTAAAAAAAAAAAATTAATTGACACCATCAATAGTGTGAGATCAATACCAGACAACATAACCATTTTTCTATTTGGTAAAGAGTGTTTTTAAGTCACGTTTTTTTATTAAGTAAAGAGACCCTTACTAATTCTAGGCGTATTGACGTTTCACGAGTTTTATCATGGATATGCCTCAAATCACAAAATTGGAAAGAATATGGTGTTATTCTTCAAAGCAACCCTAGCATGGCTAATTTGATATGTTAGCCCATGTTTAGTTGCATCTGTGTAGAGACAAAACGTTGTCCTTGGTAATAGCCTACTACTTTTTCCAGTAGAAAATTAGCTCAATTATATTAGAAATATAATGTGTTTACATCTTTCTTCACAAAACAAGGATCATTACAAGAGCAAAAAACTGCCACATAGATCCATGTCACAAGATCCAAAAAAGTACTAGGCCTATACTTTCTCAAAAGTGACCGATGTCAAATAGCGATCGACCAAGTCTTCTTTACAATGTCAAAATGACTATCTCAAAAAAAAAAAAGTTGTTATTCCTTGCACTGAAAATTCAAAAAAGGCCTAAAAAAACTATTAAATCTAGTGGATTCTAAAATGTCTCCTGGGTCCTTCAACGCCATTAGACCAGAGATAATAGGAAATTTTTCCTTTTGGTTCGCCTACTGCCTGTTTGGAGAGTTGATCAGCTTCCATATTGAAGTTCCTGTAGATGTGCTAAAAACTTATAGACTGGAATCACTTAATTCAGTCTTTAATTATGGTTTTCCAACCTTCAACTGCACACACCTGGAGCCTACTTTTGTTTAACAACCAGTCGATCACCACTCTGAAATCCCCCATTACCTGGAGGCAATGTAAAGACAAATAATCTGCTAGCATAAGAGTGTCCCATGCTCCTATAAGTTTCGCTCGTGTATTTGTGCCTCTGCCATAGTTAAATAAACATCTAATGACTGTTGAATCTGGTGTTTTTATTACTCCCCCCTCTCCACACGAAATACCATTGAGTTGTGCTACCCCATCGAACCATGCAAAGGATG
This sequence comes from Picea mariana, assembly GCA_032191745.1. Lineage (NCBI taxonomy): Eukaryota > Viridiplantae > Streptophyta > Pinopsida > Pinales > Pinaceae > Picea > Picea mariana. The sequence continues at coordinate 76,674 of JASDQU010587642.1, read as the reverse complement.
CATTACTTTCATGTGAAATCAAAATATCTCTCGGGGGTCTATCCTTCAAAGGAGGAGTAACTCTGTTTTGGAGGGCCAAAGTCTTATATAACATAGTCTGGATAGATGGAATGGAGTCTTCAAATAAATCTGTGTTCCATTCTAACCATATGAACCAACATATATGGGAAACAATCAGAGTAGGAACAGTCTTATCCTCAAACCAATTCATAAAGTACTCTGACAAAGTGTTACCCTTCCAACTATTTTTAAGGTTCTGATCGTTAATCACTTTCTCCCAGACTGATTTTGTAAAGGAACAATGAATAAATAGATGTGAAATATTTTATCTTTATTGTTTGCAAAGGTAGCAGCGATTGGGGCCTTCCCAACCTCTCAATTGTAGAGAGTCCCAAGTAAGGATCTTTCCTTTTGCTTCCATCCAAATTAATAACTTGATCTTTAGTTGGATTTTCCAACTCCAGAGTGACTGTCTCCAAATCCCCACTTTCTTCATATTTTTTGTTGAAATTATGCCCCAATAGATGTTTTTGAATGAAAGAGATCATGAGTTATCACCTCCTATCCACATCAAGACGTCTTCATTGTCCTATAAAATAGCTCCAGAGTCGATAAGAGCCCACCTATATAGATCCCATTCTGTTGCAAAATCTTCAGAGAAACCCAAATCACTGTTGCTCGGCCAGTAAGAGGATAAGTGTTGACTGTCGGAATGCCTCCTGGCCTGTGTGAAAGTTATAATATTCCTATGATTTAGAGTTGACAACAGATTAGGAGAGAGGAAAGAGTGGTTACCCATCCCAAGAATCCTATATTTTCCAAGAGCAATAAGTTGGCTTGACCCTGGATTCCAACTTAACCAATGAGTGATTAAGTGCACAGATCTTAATAAGCCACTCCAAAATTTTGATGATGCCTTCTGTTAGAATAATTGAGATCTGAACTAATTTTTGGCAGTTGAGTGGGGGAGATATTTATCCAAAATTACTCCATGTCAAATTCCTCCACTCATTAATACTCTCCAGAGCATGTTCGCAGCCAATGATTTTTTAAAGTCGAAATATTACGAATTCCCCAGCCACCAAATTTATTTGGAATATAAATATGTTCCCAATTACAAAGCTACAGTTGAGTTATTTCATTGTTTCTTCTCCAAAGAAAATTAAACATCATGTTCCTCATAGTATTTAAAATAGAACAAGGAACAACAACCAGTGACATCCAGTAGACAGGCTGACATTCTAACACTAACTTTATTAAGGTAAAACGTCCTCCCAAGGAAAACCATCTATAACACCAATTGTCAATATTTTTCTCCAATTTCTTTAATAACCAGCTCCAGTCAATAGCTCGATCCGGCCCAGTCTTGAGAAAATAACCAAGGTATTTGAACCCAAATTCGAGATCCGAGAAATTATAAAGAAAGATGGATTTGTATCGCAATAATTCTTGTTCTGTCATGCCTTCTTGAAGCATAGTAGACTTAGATCCATTAACTTGTAAACTTGAAGCCAAGCAGAAGGATTTTAACACCTTATCAATCTCCCACCACTCTTGCATATTTGCATTTGACATAATAATCACGTCGTCAACAAATAAAATATGGAGAATATTGATGGTTCTGGAAACTTTAATACCCGTCAACTTTCCTTCCCTTTGATTGTCTTTTAATAACAGACTTAATCCTTCCATAACCAGTATAAAGAGTAGAGGGGATAAAGGGAAACCTTGCCTTAATCCCCTACCACTTTTAAAGAATTTTGTTGCCTCATCGTTAATCAACACTGAGAAAGATGTGGAAACCACACAACTCATAATCCATTTAGTCATATTTAGGCCCATATTGATTTGAAGAAGAATCATTCTCAACAAGTCCCAGTTAATGCAATCGTAGGGCTTCTTTAAGTCTAATTTTAAGACTAAAGATTTTGTTTTCTTCTTTTTTATACTGTGGAGATATTCATGAATTGTGCCTATGGCATCCTGAATTTGTCTTCCTTGCAAAAATCCCAACCGCTCCTCCAAGAGTGATCTAGACTGAATCGGTTTGATCTGATTAGCTATAATCTTTGATATGATTTTATAGCAAAGATTACAAAGCAAGATCAGTCTATAATATCCAAACTTTTGAGGCTTGTTTACTTTCGGAATCAATGCAATAAAGGTTGAGTTTAAGCCTCCCATTATGTTTCCTTTTATTCTATCTTCTTCAACCATATCTAGAAGGTCCCCCCCCCTCCCCCCCCAACTAGATCAAAAAAATGGATAAGTAACTCGAAACTCCAACCATCAGGCCCCAAACTCTTGTCGACTTTGAAATTTTTTAACACATCTCTTAATTCCCCCAAATTTATCGGCGAAAATAAGGCATGCTTCAACATCCGTAACCAGTTTATTAAACATGGTTGGCACTCTAACTTGGTCATTTGTAGAAGGGGAAACTTGTTCTTTGTAAAGGTCTTTGAAATGTTTGACAACCTCTACTTTAATGTTTTCCTGACCAGTATGCAAATGCCCCGCTTCATCCAATATCTCCCAGAAAACTAGTGGTTTCTCCTGAAATTCGCAAATTTATGGAAACATTTTGTGTTTTGGTCTCCACTATGAATCTAGATAGCATGGCTTCGTTGATGCCAGAGTTCTTCACTTTCATTGAGTAACATGTTTCTTTCTTGTTCCAGATATTTTAATAATGAATTCTCCACTGATAAACAAGTACCATTCAAAAAGTTTTGTAACCTAGAAGTAATCTCATTCTCCAGGAAACTGAGATGAGAATTTTCCTTGAGCTTACGACCTTTTGCCAAAGTTTCTTGCTAGCCTTTAGATCTTTAATTTTCTAAACAAGTTGTTAGCACTAGAAGTCACCTTCATATTGCGTTGAAGGTAAGCCCAATACCCATCAGTTTATATGTCACGGTTGGTTTTAAAGAGGTCAAATGGGCGCATACTCAATGATAATAACGTTCTAACTTAGAAATCTAGACTAGCATGCATAAGCATTTGAGGTCTGGAATCAACTTTAGTCAGTAAGTTGGAGTAAGGGTGAGTAGAGGGAAGAATTTGGTGAGGAGAGTGTAGAGGTCTTTTGAAGACATCAGGTCTTCCAGCAGCCTAAGGAGGAAAAACTTAAATGCAAGATCCTCTTGAATTCAAATCTCAAAGAAATTGAAAGAAATTATAACATCACTATAATGTGATATTCATCATAATACAGTCATAACAATCCATGTGAATCAGTCATTCATGAAATCTCTCAGTATTAGAGGCAAATAAGATGGAGCAAGAAAGATGACTTAGATTAACCAAGATGTCTCAAAAACAAATACATAACCAGAGAAACAATGTTCACAAAAATATTACAATAGCAGGGAGCCTAGCTCAACCATTTCCCCCTTTACAAAATATAAAAAATAGATAGATATACTCAAAAATTTGCCCAAAAGAGGCATACTCGAGCTTCTCATCCAATGCCATACATCTATGTCTTCTTATTCAGACTGTGCATGCAGTCTTCTGTCAGACCCGAGCTTCTGTTAGACACAATCATGTTTCAATAGGGATCTGCAGAGGAGTCAACGTGCTGACAGTTTGGCCTAGATTTCCATTTATGTGGTGAGACGAGGATTCAACCACCTCTCTCACTTTCATTAACAACTTGCATCGGGATTGAAATGCGGCTTAATGCCCAAGGGCATCCACACGCTGCTCTCGAATAGGACGCTATATAAACGTGTGATTGCAGGGACACTCAAAGGTGGTTTGGGTTCACACCGCTTTCGAGCCCGCAATCCACCACCTTTTGCCATGTAGTCCCTTTTCCAAACCACGGTTTCAATTGCGAGGCCGCTCAAGAAAATTATCACCCGAGCACGTCGCATCCCCACAATGGACTGTGGTTGTCGATCTTGTGATCTTGGGTGAGGATTTACGATCAACGACTCAAGTCTGCCCTCTTCAGATCAATCGATCAGATCTCCCCTTTTCGAATCAACAACTGATATCTGCTTCACGATTCAGGCTTCAGAACTTTCAAACTTCAAACTTTATTTTCCCCAAGCAAATCCTCCGGAGCTAGGGATCCGATGACACGTGGCTCTTGGATTTGGACGGCCAAAATCCACTTTGGGTCTTCTAGACTTCGTTCACTTCAGGACTTCAGACCTTTCTCACGACGCTATACTTCATGCAATTTTGAAATCCCGAATACCCAGGCGCCGTTAATCTGGAACGCTCCTGGAATCTCCACTGCTGACAAAATTCAACTTGCATGTTCGTATTTTAAGCCTAAAATGAGTTTCTCTGTATGTTGCACTTGGATGTTCCCTGTGCAGACCACAAACTTGGACAACATGTTGCCCTTGACAACTATATGTGATAACACAAGTCTTTTATGTTTACCAACTTCGCCGAGGCATTTTGGATCAATCCAAAGATTTTGTACCAACTCTAAGAATCCCTGATCCAAAATCCATTGGGGATTAAGTTTGAAAGGATAAGCCTTAAAAAGGGGTGGAAATTCCAGTTGAAGAAGGACTGGAGCATGGTTTGAAATGAATGGATATTCCACCCATGACATGTAGATGCCAACAATATAAAAAAAATCTTTTGATATGAAATTTCTATCCAACCTTTTTGCAATATAATCTGCTCCAGAATGACCGTTTCGCCAAGTGGGAACCACCTTCCCTGGAACTATGTCAATAAGTTTATTGTTAAGAAATAAATCTTTGAAATAACTAGCCAATGACCCTAATGAAGTGGAGCCTCCCAAAATTTTACCTGTGGATAGAGTCAAGTTGAGGTCCCTCGCTAAAATTATTTTTTTTATGTCAGCAAGCTTGAGTTTT
>JASDQU010587642.1:14572-30276 GCA_032191745.1 Picea mariana | reverse complement strand
TTTTCATCTATTCAAGGATACAAAGCGAAAGGATATATCATCCCTTACCTATGCATCATTCCAACCTACCAAGTTTTTTTTTTAAATGTAATTCAGATATCAATTGATTTTAATGAATGTGCCAAAATTCGTGGCCACATTCATACCCAATGCACCCTTGCATTGATTTCAAGTTTGTCACACTTTATGATAGGTTCTTGGCCATGGTGTGTAGGAATTTAACCAACCTCTTCACCACATGGATTATTCATTTTCATTCACTCTTACAACAGGACCATGCTTCCTGCTATAGGTCGATCACGACCCCAGATCAATACACATGAAACTCAAAGGTTTCACATGAATGCCTTTAAGCATTCTTCCTCCATTGATAACCAGTGTGCCACTGCTCATGGCCACCCAAATTTGTTTTCCTTCAGCGTTTTCATAATGTAAGAAAAACCTTGGAAGGTTCTCCTTCCTCACTGAAAATTCCATTGTCTGTGCTTTATGAAAACATGCATTTCCTTGAAGAAACCCCTTGCAACGTGCTATCTATGAGCACTTTTTGTTTCCAATCGTTCCTGGATTGGTCATTGTGTTCATGAATTCTTCCAAGGATTTACAATCAGTCTTTACTACCGGGGGTTCACACCTCTGTCACTTAGGTTCTTCTTCCCTAATCATACCCTACTTGGTTATCCAAGGCATACCACTGCCCCTTCAAATTTCATGCATAACATGAGACAATAAAATATTTCAGAAGGGATTCTCACCTGAATCCTTTCATACCCTGAGCCACATAAGTATGAACATTTTTATACCTATTATGGGATACTAGCACTCTCTCTGATATTATCCCATCAGTGGTGCTCCATTAGGACTTTTAAAGTCCCTTCAATAATCTATCTACAAGAACTTTCTCATAGTCACCCTTTGATTGAGGTTGTTCATTATTGGCAACTGTCCTTCTCAACAGTTCCAATCTTATTCCTTTCTACACATGACATATATCATAAGCACATTAGTCGTTATGTAAATTAAAATGCAAGTACCATAGCATTTAAATTAATAAAATATTTGCAGACATGTCCTAGCATATTTGTATGCACTTCATCACATTATCCTTAATGTTTCCACAAGTGCAAAGAAAATAGATTTCGATTGTATCTTCAGCAACACGATCCTTATCACTTTGATGTCAAAACATTCACTTTTATCAGTAAATCAGTTTTCCTCATCCAAGAGAAAACATAATACTCAGCAAGGAAGGATTGAGGACTCTCCCCTTCTCCCAACTCTTCCTACACCACCTGGGACTTTTCAGCCCAGTCGAGTTATCTCTAAGGCCTCACTGGCTTTTCTTAATCATGGCTTCAACCAAGCCTAATTAGTTAAATGTACTCATTTATTTATTTAATCATACTCGAGGGTTTTACTTGCCTTTTATCAACTATACTAGTCTCCACAACAGCTCTTTTAATCCTACGACTCTGTTAAACAATTTAGGGTTCTTAGGGTGAGGAAAGTGTTTCTCCTTTTCTCCCCCTGTACTTATGCAATCTACCTCTTATTGTGATCTTTCTACTCCTTTCCTGAGCAGCCTTGGTTAGGGCTCACACTAACCCTTTTTGGAATACATTAGCATGCTTTAATAACAAACTTTTTATTCATGATGGATCATGAACCTGTGCATCCTACACATCATTACTCGGTCCTCAGAGTGGTTAACATTTAGTTGTTAGTCTTCCACCTACAAATTTTATTTTAAGAATGTAATTCAGGATTCTTATATAGGCGGGTTTTGCAGCCCATTGCCCCAACATCAACAGTCACTAGGGTTGTGACCCTGTTCTTTTGACAGAGTCCTTACACAGTTTCTTCACAGGGAACTTCTTTGGCATGCAACTTCCTTATTGTACGCCCATCACTATCTATGATGAACTCAACCTTGAGTTAGCTTTAGCCGTTTACTAAATATTCCATAAGGAATATAAACATGCATCTTTTTCATGTACCCAATTATGTACTCATAAATATTCTGTTTTTTGTTAACTTACATCCATGATGTACTTAATCATATTTATAATACTAAGCCTGCATGTAGTTGTCATAGGTACATCTCACAACCCACATGCATCTTTACTTTAAGATCATTCAATTCAGATTCATTCACAATCTTTCTCATGTGATTCTCAAAGGCATAATCATTTGTCTCTTATCACGACAACAGAGTATCCTTGCTTGTTTACTCTTTCATTTATTTGTACTGGCTCTTCCCGGGAGATGGAGCACATTCCCCTTAATCTATTATTCAATACAGAACTTTCATGACTCTTCAAAATGGAGTCAACCATGCAACCATGGTATTCTACTACTATTCATTCAATATTGGCAAGTGCTAATCTTGCCTCACATTTCACTCATCAGGGCAACCATATCGTGCCTATAACTATACTCTTACATCACACCTCTGCATCACTTGCACGTTTAATATCATTCATACCTTACTGGTATTAATATCGGGCTTCATATCAAGAAGCTCCATAATGCATTAAACTCGTGCACTCAAGCATAATTAAACACAGCTAAGTATTCATCATACTAGCTCATGCCTTCTCCTCACGCGACCACTAGCGGTGACCATGATCCGAACAAAAAGGTGCTTCGCATTTCGCAATTTCAAGATTTCTGCACGCGAGTCACTCCTGACTCCTTTTTCCCGAACTCTCGATCTCTGATTGATGACCTCTCCCAGGACCAGATCTGATGGTCTTGAGATCTCCTTGATCGACGACCATGATCGTGTTGCGATTTTAGGACTATTTATGTGATACAAATCCAACACTCCAACCTCGAGATCCCGAGATCCGACTAAGGGCCTATCAAGCACTAGCCCTCCCTCTTATGCACCCATTGTGACCTTCCACTAGGAACTGGGTCCCAGCTCCCAAATATTTCGGTACTTCATGATTTGGAGAATCAGCGAACAACTCTGCCTTCGCTTCCAAATCTCCGACTTCCAAAGATCCGATTACACCGGATCTATGGTTCAGGTTCCCCACTAACCAACGACCCTAATTAAATCAGTGAATTACCTTTCGCGACTTTGGGAAGGTCTTCGCTTATATTTTCCCAATAGTCGAAACCTCAATGCTCTAGATCAACGACCCTCGTTGATCCCAATCTAACTGATATTATGCCTCTTGAATTTGTGAGTGATGAGAGGTTATCAATCTTATCTTCTCCGTTGATCTACTAGATCTAACGGTTCACGAAATTTTGGTATTCCTCCCTTGGAGAAATTCCACTGTCCATTCAGATTTTCAATGACTTCAGGCCAAAGAACTTGGCATCAACTCTTCTGGAATCAACCTCTGCGAGGTGGCTTTGACCTTCGCCTTTTCTTCGAATTTCTTTGAAGTCTCTACCCTTCCCTAAAGTAATTTAGGAATATTTTCATATGACTCGTGCATGAGCCCAAGCAGGCCAAGTGTTGTAATCATGCTCTGATACCATTTTGTCACACACCCACTACAATAAAATAAATATTTTCACCTTTTCTCAAGGGATAGAATTCTCGAGTTCTTACAGGGGCCTAGCACAGGCTAGTTTTTCCTGCCGAAACCTTTACTAAATGAATCCACATGACATTTTATTAAAATCCGTTCTATACAATTCAAGCACCAAGCGTGAGCTTCACCTCCATGTGATCATCGGCTGTGATCATAGGCCTTACTAAAAGGCGCTCGTCGCATTTCCCCATATTGAGTTTCTTCCCCTTGATTCCTTCAAGTCCCAAAACCCAAAATGGGCTTGACGGGATCTAGCTCCTCCTTAAGCCTCCATCCATGCGATCATTCACCGTGACCATGCACTAACACCAAAAGGTGCTACCGGAGATCATGTTTTTGGATTCCTGTTGCAAGGAACCTTGGTTCCCCAATCCCCGAAACCCGAAACCAAAACTAGGTTTTCTTGGCTCGTTCCCCTCTACGTGAACACTACCTGCGACCATAGGCTTACCTACACAACACATTGTGTTTCGCGTCCTCGAGGCTTTTGATGCAAGGTGTCCCAACACTCCAAGTTCTGAAAACCAAAGTTTCCCCACGTCAGATCAACGGTCCACGATTCCCATGATCCGTCAGTCCAAATCTCCTTGTATATTATCGAAACTTCGCGTTTCACGGCTTCTGGGGAGTTGGTTTCTCCACACTCTCTGTTCCTGAAATGCCAATACCTAATATCAATGGTCCACAGTCCGCCTCGATCCAACGGTCAGGATCTAATTGCAAATTTCTTTTTCTCAATTTTTGGCATGAGAGTCAAAAACCTCTCCCCTTCGTTTTCCCAGTCCACAAAATGTCGAAATTCCTCCTGAGAAATCAATGGTGTAGATTTCTCTTGAACCAACAGCCATGATCTCATCGTTATTTCGTAGATTGTGAGGCTATGTGGTCCTCCCCTTTGACCACTCTAAATCGTAGGTCAGTGAAACGTTTCCCATCTGCCACGCGACTCTTCTCTGTTTTCTTCCATCGATTGACACGTGTCCTCCTTGAAATATGACGGTCTGAGTTCCTGTCAGTATTTTGCATATCGTGAGTTCAAAGGGGTCTCCACTCCCTGTCCCTTCAAACACCGAATGCCGCAATATCTCCTTGGCATGNTTAGATCCGGCGACTATTATCTGGTCCCCTTTCTACGCTTTTTGATCTTCTTAATCTGCGAGTCAGTGAAATGCTGAGATCTCACCACATGCCCTCCTTAATGGATGACTGCGATCTTTAGTCATGGTCAGCGGCTGTGATCTTTTCAGAATGATCAACGGTCATGATCTTATCGTGAGTTTGCACTTCACGATTTTGCTCCAGTCTTCACCCTTGTTCTTCTGGTGCCCAATTCCCCGATTGGTTTAGATTTTCACCACATGTCCCTTCTTATGGACGATCAAGGTTGCTCCCTATGGATCCTGGGATCTACGATCCTGATTCCTACGCTACTTGCAAAGGTTGAAGGGTCGAGACGTTAACGCCTGCGCTCCTCCTCTAGATCCATTGGTCCTGACAGACTTGGAATACCCTTGAAAGGATCTTGTTCGTTTGTCTATCAAATGAAAGGATTCTCTCTTTTGGTAATTGGACTCGCTATACTTTCTGAACTTAGGTAATGAAATTCAATTTCTCGGAGCTTCAACTTCCCATGACTTCGAAAACCTTCAAGAGTTACTCCTTTTTGCATAGGGTTTCCAGACCCAGATCGCCTGATCCTTCAGAGGGTCCTAGGGTAATTATCCCTAGTCCTGGAAGATTTCGATGCTATGAAGGTATCGACCTTCGATCTCCTTGGGTTTCACTTACGCTTCTAAAAGCGTTATCTCTTCTGAGCCTAACAAACTTCATCCTCCAAGGGACTCTAAACAATTAGGAAGGTTGGCATGTATACATGAAACTATGTCTATGGTCGACGAACACATAGTTTGTGACTCTGGCTTATGCCACCACATGACACAAGCATTTATGAGTATAAAACATATCCTAACCATATGATTTCTTACTAGCCTAATTGTACAACCAAGCAGTAATAAAAATGCATACAATATATCCATTAAGAAATCATGCACAATTCCTGAGACATACACAGTATAACCAACTCATACACAGTTACAACTAAATTACACAGGGCAGGAAATTGCTTATCTATTACATGTTGCCGTCAACCAATTGATTGTGGCTGTATGTCCTTCCACCCGACCATAGGCTCAGAGGCATTCATTCTCAACACTCTGGCCACCCCCGTGCCAAGCCATGATATCAACAAGGAATTCTCACAGTTCTTGAGGATTCTCTCTCTGTTTCAACTTCTGTTCAGATTCTGTTCTCTGCAACTCAGAGCTTTCTCTCTCGGTTATGGCCTCGACAAGGTTTCTCAGATGCTCACTCGACATCAAGTTCGCGGACTTCTCTTCATGTTTTGTTGGAGAGCTCCGCACATCTCTCTCACGAGCTTGTGCTCTCTTCTCTTCTTGTTGTCTCTCCCTATCCTTTCGTTACCTTCCTTCTTTTGGAAGGTTTTTGTCGACCTATCCTGTTCCTTCTGTTAGAAGGAAGCTCAGGTCTGCAGGTCTTTGCGGTACTTTGGGCTGAGAGCCCATGTTTCCATTCATGGGGGTGGTTGATTGTTCAACCACCAGTCCTTTCGTCATTAACTGATTTCTCTCCTCTAGTGATATCATGGCTAGTACTTTCAAGGCTTCACCCCCATAGTCAGTTATTGGCAACTCAACAATAATACATTTACATTGTCCACATGCCTTAGCATGGTAATTCCTATTGTATCATTAATTACAAATTGGGGGAAACAGGGTGTTACATGGAGGGTCTGCATTTTACTTCTATATCATACCTGAGCTTGGGTGGTAGAGGGACTCTGAAATTTCTTGTCGAAACAGCTAAAGAGTCAGCCACTATATTCTCCTCTCTTGGAATGAATGAAATGTTGAAGGCCAAGAAAAATCTGTCAATTAAATCCCACACTTCATTCCTATAAGATTTGAGCCTCGAATGCTTGGCCTGGTAAATATTTCTGACTTGGTTTACAACCAGCTCAGCCTCCCCAAACACAGATATCTCTTTGATTCCCATGTCTTTTGCAACCCTCAAACCCAACACAAGAGCTTCGTACTCCGCTACATTATTGGTAGTTTCAAATTCTATCTTGTAGGATGAAATTATGGTCTCTTGGGATGGTGAGATGAAAACCACTCCATCATCAACACTCTCCTTGGAAAAGGCTCCATCAATGAACATTTTCAAAATAGGTCCAGTGGAAGAGGAAGCTTCAGGAGAAGGGGTGGGCTACTTTCTGAGTTTAAGAGGAGGCTCAGGAGCATCAGTGAGCTGTAATAAACTGGATCCCAAATCGATGTCAAGCACGAGGATAGGATGGTTGGTGGGGTTTGTTTCATCACTAATGATATAGGCCAACTGAGATTCTTTGTACAGTCTTCTATGCTCCCCCCCAAACATAGGAATAGTGGCATATGTGAGGTCCATTTGGAAGGTTCCCCCAAGTCTCTTTATCCAATATCTCGACAAAAACATGCCAAACTTGGGGGGAACATCAACTACCACAACATCCATGACCACACTTTTCATGGGCAGTTGAAACAAGGTCATGACCAGATCTTTGATGACCCCAAGACATGACACTTTCCTCAAATCGAAGGAATACAAGTCATGGTATGCTTTTGTGATTTCTAGTCCAAGTTCTTCCATGACAGTTTTGGGCATGAAATTATGAGAAGCTCTTGAATCCATCAGACAGTTATGCAACACCTTGTCATGTATGTTTAGTGAAGTATATAAGGGAGGGGATGAATCATCCTTGTCTTCTACCATAGGACCTAAGATGACTGTTGGCTTTTCAACTTGCAAATTGATTGAGTCAGAGGGATGAGATGAGGGATCAGACTGCAATAGCTTAGAAAGGCTTCTTTTGAAATCTTCATGCTTGACCAGCTTAGAGAAGGGTACAGGGATCCTAATTCTCTGGATTTCATGCTCAAAATTAAAAGGGGATGTGAGCTTTAGAATTTATTTTGTGTCCATAATAGGAGTTTGGACCACTGGAGAGGGGGTCTACACTTTCTTACATTTGTTGTTGTCTGCTACATCTTTAGCAGGCTTCTCTGCTCTGATAGGATGCTCGGGAACATCAGGCATTCCTACTTTCTTCTAGGACCTGAGATTATATCTATTTCGGTTGTCTTTGGCCTTGACTCCCTTGCTCATCTCGTTTAGTTGATTGTCCATGAGAGAATCCTCATATGTTGATTGAGTTAAGTGAGGAGAAGGAGATACGTCTTCGAAACAGTGAATTTATGGGTCAAGGTCCTCTTCCTCTCCACCATCATCTGTGATAAGGTTGTTCTAAAGGGGGGTTTGGATTTTCTGATCATCCATGTCTTTGTTCCGAGGCTCTCTTTGCATAATCTCAGGAGCATGGTTATTCGACCTCCGTAAGTTGCCTCTGTTGTCAACATTTTGAGGATTTCTGTATGTTTTCTTTCCCTCCAATTCCAACCTTTCCATTCTAGCTGAAAGTGACTTTAGTAACTTGGTTACTACATCCATTTGAGGGGGGAGGGCAGAGGAACTGGAGGTTGAGGCTTCAGATCTTCCCCTTCCTCTGCCTTTATCAACCTTATTCTTGAGTCGGTCAACTGCCAATATGTTAGATTCTACTTCCAGGGCTGCATCTTGCATATAATCCAAGGAGGTAGCTCTTCTCTCTCTTAATAGGAGGCATAAGTTAGGTTCAAAAGCTAGCATAGGTAATCTTGGCAGAGGCTTATGTAGGCTTTATCTCAGCAGGGATCTTATTGTACATTTTGTTGAATCTTTTGGAGAAGTCAGAGACAAATTCTCCCTCCTTTCTCTTTAGGGATTCAAACTCTGTGATATAATACATGAAGTCTTTTTTATCCCCCCATTGTCTCAAGAAGACATCATCTAGAGCCTCAATCCTAGCAATGGATCCAGGAGCTAGGGCTCTGAACCACTTTCTAGCTTCTCCATCAAGACTGTGGACAAAAATCCTTATCCATACATCTTCATCTACCATGACATAGTTATCAACATAACTATAGGAAGCTGCAATGTGCTCTTCTGCAATTATATCTCCCTCTCTTGTAAACTTAGGCAGCTGCTTAAGGTAGCCACTAGCTGGTAGGAAATTAAGAGGCCGAGGTAGAACGAGAGGGGCATATCTGGCAGCTACTATGGCGTCCATTCTATTTCTAGGGGGATTAGCACCCGCCATTGGGAGGTGAACCAGAGGAGAACTAGGTGGGGATGGAGTTCAAGTAGGGGATATTGGAGGTGTGTTTCTGGGGACAAAAGAAAAAAGAAGGGGGACTTGAGGGAGCAGAGGTTTCCCTCTCCGTAAATGCAACAACTTTAACATGAGGAGGAGAAGTGAAGCTCGGGGAGGGGAAATCAACAAGAAAACTCCCAAAATTTAAACTTCTAGAAAATCGAACAGAGGGTGTAATAGGAAAATGAGAAATAACTATTGGAGTTGCTATAGGAGGATGGTGAAAATTATCAGAAATACTTGGTTCAACAGCTGAAGTACCTTCTTGAAGGGTATTTCTTCTTCTGAAAATTTTCTCTGGGTCGGCCTCAGAAATTGCTAGAGGAAGTTGTGGAGTAGACCTCATGTTTCTGCCTCAGGAAGCCACAACTAAAACAGTGGAGTCTTTAGTGGATTTGCATCAATGGAGTCACCACAGTGGAGTCGCCAGGTGCACAGTTGCAATCTTTGATGTATTAAGTTCTGATGCACCTTCAGAACTAGTAAGCTTTGCCGTTCAATCCTAAGGAAGATCTTCAATTTCGTCCTCGATAGTGGTGCTAGAAATGTTAGCATTGAAAGTCACCCTTCAGATTGCAGGAAAGGCAAGCCTGATACCCATCAGAGTTTTATGTCACAGGTTGGTTATAAAAGGGTCAAATGGGCGCAGTCTCATGAAAGTATAGTCTTAACTCAAAAAACTGGGCTGGTATGCACAGATAGGTGAGGTCTTGATCTAACTTCAGTCAGAAAGTTGTAGTAAGGGTGAGTAGGAGGAAGAACTTAGAGAAGAAAATGTAAAGGTTTGATATAGACGTCAGGTCTTCCAGCAGCCTAAGGAGGAAAAACTCAAAAAACAAGATCTTCTTGGATTCAGAGCTTCAGAAAACTGAAAACATTATGATAGCACTGCAATCAAACATCCATTACAACACAGTCATAATAATCCACGTGAATCCTTCAATCATGAACATTCTGTATCATACGCATAATAATATGGAGTAAGAAAAACCGACTTGGATTAAATAAGAAGTCTCAAATACAGATACATAACCAAAAGCCAAAGGCTTTACTAAACCTTTACAACACGAGAGATTTGCTCTACCATTGGCAATGAAAAAATATCAAAACTGAGTATTTATACTCAAAGTAACTCACTCCCCTCAGAAGCACACTCTGGTCATTGCATTCAAGGCTTGGCATCTGTTGCTTCTTTTTGACACAAAGGGCATACCCAAGTTTCAACACTCAAGAGTGCACCAACAAAACCCTAACTACTGGCCCTTTCGGTAACACCTACGAAGCAGATGAAGTATCACCCGAGGTAGAGGCAGGGATGGTTACAGGACTCCAGTGTCTGCAACCTTAGCTGGACACATATATGTGATTACAATATTCTATCAAAGCACTTAGAAGGTACAGTTCATTAGTATTTATCCAGTATATACTTCGCAGTTAAAACCCTAATCACAGAGCATCGCAGTATTCACCCAAATCTAGTATATTCAAGCAATAAGCACATTCACATAGGTTAGATCTAGCCTTCATCCATATTATTAAGCAAACAACATCACAGATCTATCTATCATTCACCTATATCAACGCAATAAGCAAGTAAACGCATAAACACATCAATACATCGCACCAAGCATAACAACACGGGATATACGTGGTTCACCCCCAGCCTAGGGCTACGTCCACCAGCTCTTCTTATCTTTTATTGTCTTCTGTCAATCTTCTACATGCACAGAGCCACAAGATCCTACTCCACATAGGACATAAGATCTGCGTACACCTCGTCAGATCCTCCTTCCCCGAGCTAGGTTATAACACAAAGCTTCTACTCAATCTCTCACAGTCACTTGCACTTAGCCTTGCAAGTATCACACAACATGCACAAACCATGTAAAATGATCACTTGCACTTAGCACATCATCACGTAGATGCCTATATCGTCTCAGCACTTAGCATGGCACCCTCTACTTACATCACCTAACATTCTATTTATACATTACAAAATGGGCCTAAACATGGGTAAACCTATGGGCCGACATCTCCATACCCGTTACATAAGCCCAAAACCCAAAAATCCCTAAACAAGGGGCCAAGATCCCGTGATCTCCGCTTCGGCTTGCACTCCACCTTCGACAGCCTGTCGAAGTCCCAAAACAGGTCAAACATGACCAAGGATCCTCAAAACTTGGTCAAGGGCCAATAGCCCCCCAACACTCACTTATGACTCGTCTCGAGTCACTCTGATCTGGGTAGCTCTGCTTCAAAATCCTCAAGCCTAGCTCGAGTTGCTTTGACCTGTTGCTACGCCAAGGCCTCCTACTCAATGAACTCTGGGATAACTGCTTCGATGATAGGTCCCACTAAGCGTTGTTCGACTGCAGTGATGACTTGTTCCAACTCTGCTCCTCAGCCTTCAATCTTCTCAAACAGTTGGCATGCTTCATCCTGGACTAGTTGGAGCCTCTGAGTCACTTCCATGACTTTGCTCTATATGGCGTGGACCTATTGTTGAGCAGTGCATTGTTCCTAAGATTGCTTCATCCTTTCAACTGCTGATAGGAGCTTCAACTGCGCCTGTATTGTTGCTGCTTTGCCTCCTGGAGTCTGCACACTTCTACTACTAAGTTGTTTACATTCCAGAGTGAGTGCTATGATCCTCTCAACTGTGTTTTGGGCAGTGGCTTCTCTGTTGAAGCTGTTGGATAGCTTCCGCAAGATGCACTACTTGATGTTCTACTGGTTNTGAGCTGCTCTGCGAGAAACTTCTCTCTCTCTTGTTTGGCCTGCGCTCTCTCCTCTTCGAACATGGTGTGGAGATCATCTTTCTCCTCCTGCGCAACTCGACGTTGCTCTACCATTTCCACTTATGCTTTCTTTAGGGCCATTATAGCTTGTTCTTTCTCTTCTTGCACTCGACGAAGGCGAGCTTCAATCGCGTCAGCTATTCTGTGGAGTTGGGCAGGCTCGTATCCCAACTCTGGTTCTTCTGAGGGTCGGGGTGCAATGGATACTGCGCGGCTAGATTGAAGGGCCTGTTGTACCCCTTTGAGTTATGTCTCAATTCTATCATACATGGTTGCTTTCTTGGCTTCAATGTTCTTCATAATATCCTATGAGGCGTCTGATACGACTGCGATGATGAAGTCGAAGTCATCGAGCATGAGCACAGTCTACAACTTGGTCTCACTAGCTCTAGATTTTTTCCTCGAGGTGGCTTTCGTGGGGGAAAACTTTCTTTTCTTAGAGGGAACGGTCTCATCAACAGGATCCCTAGGCTATGTTACTTCGCCTTGCTTCTGTTGATCATATTTTCCATTGGTCTCTTCTCTATCTACTTCATCATTGCCTCCTCGTCCCAGTGATGCTGAAGTGGTTTCTTCTGATGTGTTGCTCAGGTTTTGTACCTCTTCGGTCTTCTTCCTTCTGTTGGTTCTAGGTGTGTCGTGTTCTTTGTGAGTGGCCTCTAAGTTGCTAATTAGTTCAGGATCAAACATTTGTGCGGGGTCAGTAGGGATAAGGAGCTCTACGGACCAGTTTTTGGTTATCTCCTCGATGTCCTCCTCTGTGAGCTTATAGTATGACTGAAGCTCTTCTTTATGCTCATCTACATGCATGGTGATATAAGTGACGATATGCACATAACTTCATGAGGGGTCTGAACCGGTGCAGGGTGTTCAACGTCATACTAGGGACAGATCCAATAGCTCTCTTCAACTGGAGATATTACGTGTGAAATACTACATTTTATTGCCATTTTTTTCCCATATCGCTCGAGTACCAGAGCATGGCGAACTTCACAGAAGGTGGCTCGAATGCCTCAATGTCCGGGAAGGTCACACCTTCTGACATCTCCCAATAAGTAAACGCTATGAGGATCAGCAGCCAACTGAAATGGAACTCATAGCCCTAATCATGAGCTTCGTGACAATCTAATTTGAGTTGGTTGACTAAGTACTTCGCCTAGTTCATTTGGAGTCCTTCTACACATTTTTCGATGAGGTCAACAACGAACCCCGTGACCTACATAGGTCTGTTCTTTCTCACCAACTTTCCTACGATCAACTGGCAGCTCAGGCACACTACGCCATTCTGGATGGAAGCTACCTTATAGCCTCATGTCCCCTTTTCTACATCGCCATATGTGTCTTTAATCCTCTGTGCCAATGCGCGGTTTGCAACCTCCCTTGGGTAGAAGTTTTGTAGGTCGGGTCCCTGCATGCTTAATCCGGTGATCCTATGGATCAACGTCGGATTGATTATGATGTGCCTATCTGGCCATAGGTAGCCGCCATGGTAACATGATAATAGGAGCTTAACACACGCGTTACCCTCCTGGTGTGTTCCAAAATGTGGAATATTGATCACATTGAGGATGGTGGACTGCACGAGGATCATAGTCCATGGTTGGGGGATTATTCTCGAGTTCTTCCCCTTCGTCCTAGTCAAGTATATGTGAGGGGTGAGCATATTGTGGTTCTTACAGTCCCCTAGTTTGAAGTCGTTGAATTTCAATGTCGCGATCTTATCCTGTTGCATTCTGATTACACGTATCCCCTTTGGCAGGTACGCAGTAACCAAGGTATAATCTAAATCTCTCGAGACACTGTCATGGCTCATCGCACGAGCCAAAGGCAGGATGTAGTCAAGCAGGATAGTCAAGATTAACTTCGCATTTGCCAAGTCATCTTGGTGCTTGGTTCTCTTCTCTGTTGCAGCTCGGGATGGTCCGGATCAACGAGCAGTCGACGAGGAGGCTTGCACTCCTCGCGTCGATGAAGCTTGAACTCTTTTGGACATCACTCTCTCGGCCATTAGATCGATTAGAACTTATTCTACACACTTTTCAGCTGCACTGAGTTCATCCGACATACATGCTCAAGATCAGATGACTTAGATTGATGAATGAGTGCTCAAAGCAATAGAACATGTGTTAATCTCAGTAAACACAGTGTGGTATCAATGAGTTTCCTTGGATACGATTCACAAAAGTGTTCTCGGTGCAACAGTTGATGGAATAAGTAGGTAGCGGGTAACGGATCTCTCCAACAAACAAGAGGCCTTCATCAATGTGATTATGTTTGTTGCAATGCAGTGCCAACGGTATAAAGACAAGCTTTCCGGTCCTAACTGTTGTTCAAACCATTCGGGGCATCGGTCTAACAGCCATGATGCTTCCAACGGTCATATCGCTTCGCCATGGCGAAGTGCCATGTTGCGTTGTTCTGATATCCCGAAAAAGTTCTAGTTTTACAAATCTTCCTTCTGCGAAGTCCCCTCTGGAACATTTTGCAACTTTT
This sequence comes from Picea mariana, assembly GCA_032191745.1. Taxonomy (NCBI): domain Eukaryota; kingdom Viridiplantae; phylum Streptophyta; class Pinopsida; order Pinales; family Pinaceae; genus Picea; species Picea mariana. The sequence goes on along the minus strand of JASDQU010587642.1, from coordinate 16,126 downwards.
CTATATTTTCTCTCTTCTTAATGAGCTTTCTAGCCTTCTTCCATGTGATCTTTGTCTTGGTATTCCTCTTTTCATTTTGATTCTTATCTTCTTTTGGCATAATAACTTTGCGCTGTTGAGATTCTTTCATAGGGTTTAAGGGAAATACTTCTTCTCTGTCTAGGATAGGTGCTCCACTCTTCTGTGAGTCTTCTTGTGTTTTTTCAACTTTGACATCCAAGTTTCTGGTTCTAAATAGCTTCGATCTGTTCTCCTGTTCTTCAATCAAGTGCGTTATCCTCCTAGTCATGAAATATTTTAATTCTTTCTTCTTCTGTTCTAAGACTTTCTCGTCTTTTCTTCTGGTCTGATCCTTCTTAATCTAGGTTTTTCCTAGTAACATAGCAAATGGGGCGCTGCTCTCAATAAATTTAACAACCTCAAAATCTTCCTCTGTCGAAGTTCCATGAGCTCTCATAGATATCTGGGTGAGTCTTCCACATAGGGTTATCAGCTTTCCTTTGAATAATCATATTCCTCCCAATGAAGGAATCATAGCAGGATTTCCTAAAATTTCCCAAGTTCTTTCTATCATGATATTCACCTGTGTTATTTCATCCAGAACACAGTCAATGTCAAAGTCCCCTATTCTTGTTTCTATGTATTCTTTTTCTTTGAAAATCTCTGATAAGTTGATATTTATGTGATAGTTCAGGGTTTCTTTCATTTGTAGCAATACATTCTCTGATTCTTTCTGGGGTTCTACCATGGTCTTAGTTTCTTGATCTTCCTCAAGGTTTTCTTGTCTCATATTCATTCTTTCAACCTTAGCAATCATTCTAGGGCAATCCAAAACTTCATGGTCCATAGCTTTACAACAAAGACAACTACGTCTTCTACCAGGGCATTCCTTAGCAAGATGTACCGGTCTTCTACAACTATAGAAAAGGGTTAATCCTCTCCTTCTTTTGAACGATCCCCAACCTTTCCTGTACTGCACACTAGGGTCACAGTAACTAACCTGCAAAAAATTCTTTCTAGGATCCTCCATCGATTTGTTAGTCCAAACTTTTTTTCTATGCATAGGAATAACATATCTTTCATCATTTCTATCAAATCTACTCATATCAAATCTTCTTTCTTCTAGCTGCGCCCTAGTTTTCAGGCTAGGACAAAATTTATCAAACATACCTCGATTCATACTTTCGAAACACAAATTTCCACTTATCTTACCTTTTCAATCAAAACTTTTCATTGTTCTTACCTTTATCAGAGAACAAAGCTTCAATATCTTACCTCTTTTCTTCAGATTTGACTTCTCTTCTTAACACAGAGCTTTACATGTCAAGTGTTAGCACTCTGTAATTTGTCCAAGGCTGAAGAGGAAGTCACAGAAGAAACATCAAAACCACTTCGAGTCTTGGATATAGCCCTCCAAGACTGAGAGGGGGATCTCTTTGTCTAATATAGATTTGTTTGAAGAGAATATTAGGCTAGCTATGAAGAACATGGGTTTGTTTATGGATTTTCTGGTTGAGACAGCAAAAGAAGACCATTGGGCTATGGGGTCTGTGG
>JASDQU010587642.1:0-14548 GCA_032191745.1 Picea mariana | reverse complement strand
AACTTTCATGACTCTTCAAAATGGAGTCAACCATGCAACCATGGTATTCTACTACTATTCATTCAATATTGGCAAGTGCTAATCTTGCCTCACATTTCACTCATCAGGGCAACCATATCGTGCCTATAACTATACTCTTACATCACACCTCTGTATCACTTGCACGTTTAATATCATTCATACCTTACTGGTATTAATATCAGGCTTCATATCAAGAAGCTCCATAATGCATTAAACTTGTGCACTCAAGCATAATTAAACACAGCTAAGTATTCATCAAACTAGCTCACGCCTTCTCCTCACGCAACCACTAGCGGTGACCATGATCCGAACAAAAAGGCGCTTCACATTTCGCAATTTCGGGATTTCTGCATGCGAGTCACTCCTGACTCCTTTTTCCCGAACTCCCGATCTCCGATTGATGACCTCTCCCAGGACCATATCTAACGGTCCTGAGCTCTCCTCGATCGACGACCATGATCATGTTGTGATTTCAGGACAATTTATGTGATACAAATCCAACACTCCAACCTCGAGATCTCGAGATCCGACTAAGGGCCTATCAAGCACTAGCCCTCCCTCTTATGCACCCATTGTGACCTTCCACTAGGAATTGGGTCCCAGCTCCCAAATATTTCAGTACTTCATGATTTGGAGAATCAGCGAACAACTTTTCCTTCGCTTCCAAATCTCCGACTTCCAAAGATCCGATTACACCGGATCTATGGTTCAGGTTCCCCACTAACCAACGACCCTAATTAAATCAGTGATTTACCTTTCATGACTTTGGGAAGGTCTTCGCTTATATTTTCCCAATAGTCGAAACCTCAATGCTCTAGATCAACGACCCTTGTTGATCCCAATCTAAATGATATTATGCCTCCTGAAATTGTGAGTGATGAGAGGTTATCAATCTTATCTTCTTCGTTGATCTACTAGATCTAACGGTTCACGGAATTTTGGTATTCCTCCCTCGGAGAAATTCCATTGTCCATTCAGATTTTAAATGACTTCAAGCCAAAGAACTTGGCATCAACTCTTTTGGAATCAACCTTTGCGAGGTGGCTTCGACCTTCACCTTTTCTTCGAATTTCTTCGAAGTCTCTACCCTTCCTTAAAGTACTTCATGAATATTTTCATATGACTCGTGCATGATCCCAAGCAGGACAAGTGTTGTAACCATGCTCTGATACCATTTTTTCACACACCCACTACAATAAAATAAATATTTTCACCTTTTCTCAAGGGATAGAATTCTCGAGTTCTTACAGGGGCCTAGCACATGCTAGTTTTTCCTGCCGAAACCTTTACTAAACGAATCCACATGACATTTTATTAAAATCCGTCCTGTATAATTCAAGCACCAAGTGCAAGCTTTACCTCCATGTGATCATCGGCTATGATCACAGGCCTTACTAAAAGGCGCTCGTCACATTTCCCGATATTGAGTTTCTTCCCCTTGATTCCTTCAAGTCCCAAAACCCGAAATGGGCTTGACGGGCTCTAGCTCCTCCTTAAGCCTCCATCCATGTGATCATTCACCATGACCAAGCGCTAATACCAAAAGGTTCTACCGGAGATCATGTTTTCGGATTCCTGTTGCAAGGAACCTTGGTTCCCCAATCCCTGAAACCTGAAACTAAGACTAGGTTTTCTTGGCTCGTTCCCCTCTACGTGAACACTACCCGCGACCATAGGCTTACCTACACAACACATCATGTTTCACGTCCTTGGGGATTTTGATGCAAGGCGCCCCAACACTCCAAGTTATGAAAATCAAAGTTTCCCCACGTCAGATCAACGGTCCACGATTCCCATGATCCGTCGGTCCAAATCTCACTGTATCTTATCGGAACTTTGCGTTTCGCGGCTTCTGGGGAGTTGGTTTCTCCACACTCTCGGTTCCTGAAATGCCAATACCTAATATCAACGGTCCACAGTCCGCCTCGATCCAACGGTCAAGATCTAATTGCAAATTTCTTTTTCTCGATTTTTGGCATGAGAGTCGAAAATCTCTCCCCTTCGTTTTCCCAGTCCACAAAATGTCGAAATTCCTCCTGAGAAATTAATGGTGTAGATTTCTCTTGAACCAACAGCCATGATCTCATCGTTATTTCATAGATCATGAGGCTATGTGGTCCTACCCTTTGACCACTCTAAATCGCAGGTCAGTGAAACGCTGCCCAACTGCCACGCGTCTCTTCTCTGTTTTCTTCCATCGACTGACACATGTCCTCCTTGAAATATGACGGTCTGAGTTCCCATCGGTATTTCGCGTATCGCGAGTTCGAATGGGTCTCCACCCTCTATCCCTTCAAACACCAAATGCCACAATCTCTCCTTGGCACGAGCGTTAAGTTTCACACCACTTAGACAGATCTGACGGTTGACAGCAGATCGACACTCCTTCCCAAAATGTCTCCACCGTTCGTTCAACTCCTCACAGCTCTTCCAGATCCAACGACTGTTGGCCCTCTACGTTTAGATCCGACGACTATTATCTGGTCTCCTTCCTACGCTTTTTGATCTTCTTACTCTGTGAGTCAGCGAAATGCTGAGATCTTGCCACATGCCCTCCTTAATGGATGACTACGATCTTTAGTCACGGTCAACGGTTGTGATCTTTTCAGAATGATCAACGGTCGTGATCTTATCGTGAGTTTGCACTTCGTGATTTTTCTCCGGTCTTCACCCTTGTTCTTCTGGTGCCCAATTCCTCAATTGGTTTAGATTTTCACCACATGTCCCTTCTTATGGACGATCAAGGTAGCTCCCTATGGATCCTGGGATCTACGGTCCTGATTCCTTCGCTACTTGCGAAGGTTGAAGGGTCGAGACGTTAACGCCTGCGCTCCTCCTCTAGATCCATTGGTCCTAACAAAATTGGAATACCCCTGAAAGGATCTTGTCTGTTCGTCTATCAAATGAAAGGATTCTCTCTTTTGGTAATTAGACTCGCTATCCTTTCTGAACTTAGGTAATGAAATTCAATTTCTCGGAGCTTCAACTTCCCACGACTTCGAAAACTTTCAAGAGTTACTCCTTCTTGCATAGGGTTTCTAGACCTAGATCGCCTGATCCTTCAGAGAGTCCTAGGGTAATTATCCCTAGTCCTGGAAGATTTCGATGCTATGAAGGTCTCAGCCTTCGATCTCCTTGGGTTTCACTTACGCTTCTAAAAGCGTTATCTCTTCTGAGCTTAACAAACTTCATCCTCCAAGGGACTCTAAACAATTAGGAAGGTTGGCATGTATACATGAAACTATGTCTACGGTCGACGAACACATAGTTTGTGACTCTGGCTTATGCCACCACATGACACAAGCATTTATATGTATAAAACATATCCTAACCATATGATTTCTTATTGGCCTAATTGTACAACCAAGCAGTAATAAAAATGCATACAATATATCCATTAAGAAATCATGCACAATTCCTGAGACATACACAGTATAACCAACTCATACACAGTTACAACTAAATTACACAGGGTAAGAGATTGCTTATTTATTACAGGTTGCCGCCAACCAACTGACTGTGGGTGTTCGTCCTTCCACCTGACCATAGGCTCAGAGGCATTCATTCTCAGCACTCTGGCCACCCCTGTGCCAAGCCATGATATCACCAAGGAATTCTCACAGTCTTGAGGATTCTCTCTCTGTTTCAGCTTCTGTTTAGGTTCTGTTCTCTGCAACTTAGAGCTTTCTCTCTCGGTTATGGCCTCGGCAAGGTTTCTCAGATGCTCACTCGGCATCAAGTTCGCGGCCTTCTATTTATGTTTTGCTGGAGAGCTCCGCACATCTCTCTCACAAGATTGCACTCTCTTCTCGTCTTGTTGTCTCTCCCTATCCTTCTATTACCTTCCTTCTTTTGGAAGGTTTTTGTCGACCTATCATGTTCCTTCTGTTAGAAGGAAGCTCAGGTCTGCAGGTCTTTGCGGTACTTTGGGCTGAGAGCCCATGTTTCCATTCATGGGGGTGGTTGATTGTTCAACCACCAGTCCTTTCATCATTAACTGATTTCTCTCCTCTAGTGATATCATGGCTAGTAATTTCAAGGCTTCACCCCCACAGTTAGTTATTGGCAACTCAACAATAATACATTTACATTGTCCACATGCCTTAGCATGGTAATTCCTATTGTATCATTAATTACAAATTGGGGGAAACAGGGTGTTACATGGAGGGTCTGCATTTTACTTCTATATCATACCTAAGCTTGGGTTGTAGAGGGACTCTGTAATTGCTTGTCAAAACAGCTAAAGAGTCAGCCACTATATTCTCCTCTCTTGGAATGAATGAAATGTTGAAGGCCAAGAAAAAACTGTCAATTAAATCCCACACTTCATTCCTATAAGACTTGAGCCTAGGATGCTTGGCCTGGTAAATATTTTTGACTTGGTTTACAACCATCTCAGCATCCCCAAACACAGATATCTCTTTGATTCCCATGTCGTTTGCAACCCTCAAACCCAACACAAGAGCTTCGTACTCCGCTACATTATTGGTAGTTTCAAATTCTATCTTGTAGGACGAAATTATGGTCTCTTGGGATGGTGAGATGAAAACCACTTCATCATCAACACTCTCCTTGGAAAAGGCTCCGTCAAAGAACATTTTCAAAACAGGTCCAGTGGAAGGGGAAGCTTCAGGAGAAGCGGTGGGCTGCTTTCTGAGTTTAAGAGGAGGCTCGGGAGCATCAGTGAGTTGTAGTAAACTGGATCCCAAATCGGTGTCAAGCACGAGGATAGGATGGTTGGTGGGGTTTGTTTCATCACTAATGATATAGGCCAACTGAGCTTCTTTGTACAGTCTTCTATGCTCCCCCCCAAACATAGGAATAGTGGCATATGTGAGGTCCATTTGCAAGGTTCCCCCAAGTCTCTTTATCCAATATCTCGACAACAACATGCCAAACTTGGGGGGAACATCAACTACCACAACATCCATGACCACACTTTTCATGGGAAATTGAAACAAGGTCATGACCAGATCTTTGATGACCCCAAGACATGACACTTTCCTCGAATCGAAGGAATACAATTCATGGTATGCTTTTGTGATTTCTAGTCCAAGTTCTTCCATGACAGTTTTGGGCATGAAATTATGAGAAGCTCTTGAATCCATCAGACAGTTATGCAAAACCTTGTCATGTATGTTTAGTGAAGTATATAAGGGAGGGGATGAATCATCCATGTCTTCTACCATAGGACCTAAGATGACTATTGGCTTTTCAACTTGCAAATTGATTGAGTTGGAGGGATGAGATGAGGGCTCAGACTGCAATAGCTTAGAAAGGCTTCTTTTGAAATTTTCATGCTTGACCAGCTTAGAGAAGGGTACAGGGATCCTAATTCTCTGGATTTCATGCTCAAAATTAAAAGGGGATGTGAGCTTTAGCATTTATTTTCTGTCCATAATAGGAGTTTGGACCACTGGAGAGGGGGTCTACACTTTCTTACCTTTGTTGTTGCCTGCTACATCTTTAGCAGGCTTCTCTTCTCTGATAGGATGCTCAAGAACATCAGGCATTCCTGCTTTCTTCTTGGACCTGAGATTATATATATTTTGGTTGTCTTTGGCCTTGTCTCCCTTGCTCATCTCGTTTAGTTGAATGTCCATGAGAGAGTCCTCATATGTTGATTGAGTTAAGTGAGGAGAAGGAGATACGTCTTCGAAACAGTGAATTTATGGGTCAAGGTCCTCTTCCTCTCCACCATCATCTGCGATAAGGTTGTTCTAAAGGGAGGTTTGGATTTTCTGATCATCCATGTCTCTGTTCCGAGGCTCTCTTTGCATAATCTAAGGAGCATGGTTATTCGACCTCTTGAAGTTTCCTCTGTTATCAACATTTTGAGGATTTCTGTATGTTTTCTTTCCCTCCAATTCCAACCTTTCCATTCTAGCTGAAAGTGACTTTAGTAACTTGGTTACTTCATCCATTTGAGGGGGGAGGGTAGAGGAACTGGAGGCTGAGGCTTCAGATCTTCCCCTTCCTCTGCCTTTATCAGCCTTATTCTTGAGTCGTTCAACTGCCAATATGTTAGATTCTACTTCCAGGGCTGCATCTTGCATATAATCCAAGGAGGTAGCTCTTCTCTCTCTTAACAGGAGGCATAAGTCAAGTTCAAAAGCTAGCATAGGTAATCTTGGTAGAGGCTTATGTAGGCTTTATCTCAGCAGGGATCTTATTGTACATTTTGTTGAATCTTTTGGAGAAGTCAAAGACAAATTCTCCCTCCTTTCTCTTTAGGGATCCAAACTCTGTGATATAATACATGAAGTATTTTTTATCCCCCCATTGTCTCAAGAAGACATCATCTAGAGCCTCAATCCTAGCAATGTATCCAGGAGTTAGGGCTCTAAACCACTTTCTGTCTTCTCCATCAAGACTTTGGACAAAAATCCTTATCCATACATCTTCGTCTACCATGACATAGTTATCAACATAACTATAGGAAGCTGCAATGTGCTCTTCTGCAATTATATCTCCCTCTCCTGTAAACTTAGGTAGCTTCTTAAGGTAGCCACTAGCTGGTAGGGAATTAAGAGGCTGAGGTAGAATGAGAGGGGCATATCTGGAAGCTACTATGGCGTCCATTCTATTTCTAAGGGGATTAGCACCCGCCATTGGGAGGTGAACCAGAGGAGAACTAGGTGGGGATGGAGTTCAAGCAGGGGAGATTGGAGGTGTGTTTCTGGGGAAAAAAGAAAAAAGAAGGGGGACTTGAGGGAGCAGAGGTTTCCCTCTCCGTAAATGCAACAAATTTAACAGGAGGAGGAGAAGTGAAGCTCGGGGAGGGGAAATCAACAAGAAAACTCCCAAAATTTAAACTTCTAGAAAATTGAACAGAGGGTGTAATAGGAAAATGAGAAATAATTATTGGAGTTGCTATAGGAGGATGGTGAAAATTATCAGAAATACCTGGTTCAACAGCTGAAGTACCTTCTTGAAGGGTATTTCTTCTTCTGACAATTTTCTCTGGGTCGGCCTCAGAAGTTGCTAGAGGCAGTTGTGGAGTAGACCTCATGTGTCTGCCTCAGGAAGCCACAACTGAAACAGTGGAGTTGCCAGTGGATTTTCATCAATGGAGCCACCACAGTGGAGTCGCCAGGTGCACAGTTGAAATATTTGATGTACTAAGTTCTGATGCACCTTCAGACTAGTAAGCTTTGTCGTTCAATCCTAAGGAAGATCTTCTATTTCGTCCTCGACAGCGGTGCTAGAAATGTTAGCACTAAAAGTCACCCTTCATATTACAGGAAAGGCAAGCTCGATACCCATCAGAGTTTTATGTCACAGGTTGGTTATAAAAGGGTCAAATGGGCGCAGTCTCATGAAAGTATAGTCTTAACTCAAAAAACTGGGCTGGTATGCACAGATAGGTGAGGTCTTGATCTAACTTCAGTAAGAAAGTTGTAGTAAGGGTGAGTAGGAGGAAGAACTTAGAGAAGAAAATGTAAAGGTTTGATATAGACGTCAGGTCTTCCAGCAGCCTAAGGAGGAAAAACTCAAAAAACAAGATCTTCTTGGATTCAAAGCTTCAGGAAACTAAAAACATTATGATAGCACTGCAATCAAACATCCATTACAACACAGTCACAATAATCCATGTGAATCCTTCAATCATGAACAATCTGTATCATACGCATAATAATATGGAGTAAGAAAAGCCGACTTGGATTAAACAAAGAGTCTCAAATACAGATACATAACCAAAATCCAAAGGCTTTACTAAACCTTTACAACATGGGAGCTTTGCTCTACCATTGGCCATGAAAAAATATCAAAACTGAGTATTTATACGCAAAGCAACTCACTCCCCTCAGAAGCACACTCTGGTCATTGCATTCAAGGCTTGGCGTCTGTTGCTTCTTGTTGGCACAAAGGGCATACCCAAGTTTCAACACTCAAGAGCACACCAAAAAAACCCTAACTACTGGCCTTTTCGGCAACACCTATGAAGTAGATGAAGTATCACCCGAGGTAGAGGCAGGGGTGGTTACAGGACTCCAGTTTCTGCAACCTTAGCTGGACACATATATGTGATTATAATATTCTATCAAAGCACTTAGAAGGTACAGTTCATTAGTATTTATCCAGTATCTACTTCGCAGTTAAAACCCTAATCACAGAGCATCACAGTATTCACCCAAATCTAGTATATTCAAGCACTAAGCACATTCACATAGGTTAGATCTAGCCTTCATCCATATTATTAAGCACAAAACATCATAGATCTATCTATCATTCACCTATATCAAAGCAATAAGCAAGTAAACACATAAACACATCAATACATTGCACCAAGCATAACAACACAGGATATACGTGGTTCACCCCCAGCCTAGGGCTACGTCCACCAGCTCTTCTTATCTTTTATTGTCTTCTGTCAATCTTCTACATGCACAGAGCCATAAGATCCTACTCCGCATAGGACAGAAGCTCTACGTACACCTCACTAGATCCTCCTTCCCCGAGCTAGGTTATAACACAAGGCTTCTACTCAATATCTCACAGTCACTTGCACTTAGCCTTGCAAGTATCACACAACATGCACAAACCATGTAAAATGATCACATGCACTTAGCACATCATCATGTAGATGCTTATATCGTCTCAGCACTTAGCATGGCACCCTCTGCTTACATCACCTAACATTCTATTTATACATTACAAAATGGGCTTAAACATGGGTAAAACCATGGGCCGACATCCCCATACCCGTTACATAAGCCCAAAACCCAAAAATCCCTAAACAAGGGGCCAAGATCCCGTGATCTCCGCTTCGGCTTGCACTCCACCTTCGACAGCCTATCGAAGTCCCAAAATAGGTCAAACATGACCAAGGATCCTCAAAACTTGGTCAAGGGCCAATAGCCCCCCAACACTCACTTATGACTCGTTCTGAGTCACTCTAATCTGGGTAGCTCTGCTTCAAAAGCCTCAAGCCTGGCTCGAGTTGCTTCGACCTATTGCTGCGCCAAGGCCTCCTGCTTGATGAACTCTAGGATAACTGCTTCGATGATAGGTCCCACTAAGCGTTGTTCGACTGCAGTGATGACTTGTTCCAACTCTGCTCCTTAGCCTTCAATCTCCTCAAACAGTTGGCATGCTTCGTCCTGGACTAGTTGGAGCCTCTGAGTCACTTTCATGACTTTGCTCTATATGGCATGGACCTATTGTTGAGCAGTGCATTGTTCCTAATATTGCTTCATCCTTTCAACTACTGACAGGAGCTTCAACTGCGCCTGTATTGTTGTTGCTTTGCTACCTGGAGTTGTGCTTCCAATTTCCTCAGCTCTATATCTTCTTCAAGGTGCTCATATGTCTGCGCACTTCTACTACTAAGTTGTTTACATTCCAAAGTGAGTGCTCTGATCCTCTCAATTGTGTTTTGGGCAATGGCTTCTCTCTGATCTCGCACGTCCTGCGGAGTAGTTAGCACTGTTCATAGCTTTAGATCTGTGATTCTCTGTTGAAGCTGTTGGATAGCTTCCGCAAGATGCACTACTTGATGTTCTACTGGTTCTTCCATCTTCTTCTCTAATCCTATCACAGAGTGAAGAGCTATGTTGAATGCTTCTTTGACTTTGAGCTGCTCTGCGAGAAACTGCTCTCTCTCTTGTTTGGCCTGAGCTCTCTCCTCTTCGAACATGGTGTGGCGATCATCTTTCTCATGCTGCGCAACTCGACGTTGCTCTACCATTTCCACTTATGTTTTCTTTAGGGCCATTGTAGCTTGTTCTTTCTCTTCTTGCTCTCGACGAAGGTGAGCTTCGGTTGCGTCAGCTATTCTGTGGAGTTGGGCAAGCTCATATCCCAACTCTGGTTCTTCTGAGGGCCGAGGTGCAATGGATACTGTGCGGCTAGATTGAAGGGCCTGTTGTACCCCTTTCAGTTCTGTCTCAATCCTATCATATATGGCTGCTTGTTTGGCTTCAATTTTCTTCATAATCTCCTATGAGGCGTATGATACGACTATGATGATGAAGTCAAAGTCATCAAGCGTGAGCACAGTCTGCAACTTGGTCCCACTAGCTCTGGATTTTTTCCTCGAGGTGGCTTTCGTGGGGGAAACCTTTCTTTTCTTAGAGGGAACGGTCTCATCAACAGGATCCCTAGGCTGTGTTACTTCGCCTTGCTTCTATTGATCATATTTTCCATTGGTCTCTTCTCTATCTACTTCATCATTGCCTCCTCGTCCCAGTGATGCTGAAGTGGTTTCTTCTGATGCGCTGCTCAGGTTTTGTACCTCTTCGGTCTTCTTCCTTCTGTTGGTTCCAGGTGTGTCGTGTTCTTTGTGAGTGGCCTCTAAGCTGCTAATGAGTTCGGGATCAAACATTTATGCTGGGCCAGCAAGGATAAGGAGCTCTGCAGACCATTTTTTGGTTATCTCCTCAATGTCCTCCTCTGTGAGCTTATAGTATGACTGAAGCTCTTCTTTATGCTCGTCTGCATGCATAGTGATATAAATAAAGTGACGATATGCACAGAACTTCATGAGGTGTCTGAACCGGTGCAGGGTGTTCAACATCATACTAGGGACAGATCCAATAGCTCTCTTCAACTGGAGATAGTACGTGTGAAATACTACGTTTGGTTGCCATTTTTTTCCCATATCGCTCGAGTACCAAAGCATGGCGAACTTCACAACAAGTGGCTTGAATGCCTCAATGTCTGGGAAGGTCGCACCTTCTGACATCTCCCAAGCAGTAAACGCTATGAGGATTAGCAGCCAACTGAAATGGAACTCATAGCCCTAATCNCTTTAATCCTCTGTGCCAATGTGTGGTCTGCAACCTTCCTTGGGTAGAAGTCTTGTAGGTCGGGTCCCTACATGCTTAATTCGGTGATCCTACGGATCAACGTCGGATTGATTATGATGTGCCTATCTGGCCATAGGTAGTCGCCATGGTAACATGATAACAGGAGCTTAACACACGCGTTACCCTCCTGGTGCCTTCCAAAATGTGGAATATTGATCACATTGAGGATGGTGGACTGTGCGAGGATCATAGTCCATGGTTGGGGGATTATTCTCGAGTTCTTCCCCTTCGTCCTAGTCAAGTATCTGTGAGGGGTGAGCATACTGTGGTTCTTACAGTCCCCTAGGTTGAAGTCGTTGAATTTCAATGTCGTGATCTTATCCTGTTGCATTCTGATTACACGTATCCCCTTTGGGAGGTACGCAGTAACCAAGGTATAATCGAAATCTCTCGAGACATTGTCATGGCTCATCTCACGAGCCAAAGGCGGGATGTCGTCAAGCAGGATATTCAAGATTAACTTCGCATTCGCCAAGTCATATTGGTTCTTGGTTCTCTTCTCTGTTGCAGCTTGGGATGGTTCGGATCAGCGAGCAGTCGACGAGGAGGCTTGCACTCCTCGCGTCAATGAAGCTTGAACTCTTTTGGACATCACTCTCTCGGCCATTAGATCGATTAGAACTTTTTCTACACACTTTTCAGCTGCACTGAGTTCATCAGACATACATGCTCAAGATCAGATGACTTAGATTGATGAATGGGTGCTCAAAGCAATAGAACATGTGTTGATCTCAGTAAAAATAGTGTGGTAGCAATGATTTTCCTTGGATACGATTCACAAAAGTGTTCTCAGTGCAACAGTTGATGGAATAAGTAGGTAGCGGGTAACGGATCTTACCAACAAACAAGAGGCCTTCATCAATGTGATTATGTTTGTTACGATGCAGTCCCAATGGTCTGAAGACAATCTTTCAAGTCATAACTATTGTTCAAACCATTCGGGGCATCAGTCTAACAGTCATGATGCTTCCAACGGTCATATCGCTTCGCCATGGCGAAGTGGCATGTTGCGTTGTTCCGATATCCCGACAAAGTTCTAGTTTTCCAAATCTTCCTTCTGCGAAGTCCCCTCTGGAACATTTTGCAACTTTTCTATCTTTGTTGTCTTCTTACTGAGCTTTCTAGCCTTCTTCCATGTGATCTTTGTCTTGGTATTCCTCTTTTCATTTTGATTCTTATCTTCTTTTGGCATAATAACTTTGTGCTATTGAAATTCTTTCATAGGGTTTAAGGGAAATACTTATTCTCTGTCTGGGATAGGTGCTCCACTCTTCTGTGAGTCTTCTTGTGTTTTTTCAACTTCAACATCCAAGTTTCTGGTTCTAAATAGCTTTGATCTATTCTCATGTTCTTCAATCAAGTGCGTTATCCTCCTAGTCATGAAATCTTTTAATTCTTTCTTCTTCTGTTATAAGGCTTTCTCGTCTTTTCTTCTGGTCTGATCCTTCTCAATCTAGGTTTTTCCTAGTAACATAGCAAATGGGGTGCTGCTCTCAATAAATTTAACAACCTCAAAATCTTCCTCTGTCGAAGTTCCATGAGCTCTCATAGATATCTGGGTGAGTCTTCCACATAGGGTTATCAGCTTTCCTTTGAATAATCATATTTCTCCCAATGAAGGAATCATAGCAGGCTTTCCTAAAATTTCCCAAGTTCTTTCTATCATGATATTCACCTGTGTTATTTCATTCAGAACACAGTCAATGTCAAAGTCCCCTATTCTTGCTTCTATGTATTCTTTTTCTTTGAAAATCTATGATAAGTTGATATTTATGTGATAGTTCAGGGTTTCTTTCATTTGTAGCAATACATTCTCTGATTCTTTCTGGGGTTCTACCATGGTCTTAGTTTCTTGATCTTCCTCAAGGTTTTCTTGTCTCATATTCATTCTTTCAAACTTAGCAATCATTCTAGAGCAATCCAAAACTTCATGGTCCATAGCTTTACAACAAAGACAACTACGTCTTCTACCAGGGCATTCCTTAGCAAGATGTCCCGGTTTTCTACAACTATAGAAAAGGGTTAATCCTCTCTTTCTTTTGAATGGTCCCCAACCTTTCCTGTACTGCACACTAGGGTCACAGTAACTAACCTGCAAAAAATTATTTCTAGGATCCTCCATCGATTTGTTAGTCCAAACTTTTTTTCTATGCATAGGAATAACATATCTTTCATCATTTCTATCAGATCTACTCATATCAAATCTTCTTTCTTCTAGCTGCACCCTAGTTTTTAGGCTAGGAAAAAATTTATCAAACATACCTTGATTCATACTTTCGAAACACAAATTTCCACTTATCTTACCTTTTCAATCAAAACTTTTCATTGTTCTTACCTTTATCAGAGAACAAAGCTTCAAGATCTTACCTCTTTTCTTCAGATCTGACTTCTATTCTTAACACAGAGCTTTACATGTCAAGTGTTAGCACTCTATAATTTGCCCAAGGCTGAAGAGGTAGTCACAAAGGAAACATCAAAACCACTTCGAGTCTTGGATCTATCCCTCCAAGACTGAGAGAGGGATATCTCTGTCTGATATATATTTGTTTGAAGAGAATATTAGGCTATCTATGAAGAACATGGGTTTTTTTATGGATTTTCTGGTTGAGACAGCAAAAGAAGACCATTGGGCTATGGGGTCTGTGGCAAGTTTGAAATTGAACACGGGTCTATAAGGTATTTCCACAAGGAAAGGTAATGTAGACGTTGGATTCTTTAGAAATAAAGTGATGTAAAAGCGGAACATATGAGATAATCAACTACAACAAAAAAGCATCCAAGAATTTCTTCATTGTAGTATCAGAGGAAAACATTAAGATTCTCAAAAGCACTACATAGAGTATCAGGGATAAATTCTGCGTTAAATCTCCTTTTGAAAATTAGAAAGAGAGAAACATAATGAATACTTATTAGAATCACATTCAACGAAGCAAGAAAACTTCACCAATCGTCGACACACAAGAATCTTGTGAGAAAGTCCCTTTGTATTCCTGGTGAATCATAAAAATGTTACAAGGAATAGCCTTCGTGGGCGTGAGATCAACAACCTTTACATTAAAAATAATATCTAAAGAAATAGGGGAGATCCCCCAACAAGTTTCGAGAGTCGTTTTTAACCGCCTCGGTCAAAAATAGCCACAAAACCCACAAAATCTGGAACTGTCCGCCATGAAAGACAGACCGGTTTTCTGCGAAAAAGGGGTCCGAACAGACATTTTTTTCTCTTCAACGATGATAGTTGTGCAAAAAATGAAGGAGGTTATTGTAGATGGGCATGTGCTGGATAACAACCTCCTTCAGTTTCACCAAAATCATCCCCAGCTGGCTATACCAGCTCCCGCAAAATCAAGACTGTAACAGAAAAGTGAAAATCTGGAAAAAAGGGCCTCGAAGATAGATTCGATTCTCCCTGCTCATGGCACCTATGAAAAAACTGAGAGAAATTTTTGTTCTTCATCCCGTTATGGAGAAAAACCTCTCTTGGTTTTTAAAAATTCATTTTCATTTTCCCATAATATCCTCCGGAAAAAGATGTGTTGAACAGGCAAAAAATGGTGAAAATGAGGAAAGCAGTTTTGTTTTCGGGAAGGCGGTAAGATTGGCGAAGGGGTATAGTCGACTAGACAAAGGAAAAAGGGGTGAGGGTGCAGCAGCGGATGAAGGATGTAGAAAAGGTGATGGAATCGGGTGAAAAGGATGAATGACACGTATAGATA
>JASDQU010587641.1:81279-103150 GCA_032191745.1 Picea mariana | reverse complement strand
AGAAGGATAAGGGGCTTGAGTTAGCATATGCTTCTCTGTGTGCAGTAGCAACAACAGTAACAAGAGGAGGGGTGGTGAAATCTTCTACGGTCCTGGGTCTACACCAAAGTACATCTTTGGGGGAGAGGGGAGTGACAAGGATTTCTCCCTCCAATCCCAGACCAGGAGGGGAAAACTCAGCAGGCACACTTGCAAAATTCAGGAAATGGAAAACTTTAGAAAAAGGTCTGCTAGGAAACCGAGAAGAAGAAAATGGAGTTTCTACAGAAGGACATGGCAGATTACCTAGTTCAACGGTGGAAGTTTCTCCTTGAGAGGCCTTGCCTTTTCTGATAATCACCTTCGGATCAACTTTAGGCGTAGCTAGAGGTAGTTGTGGATGGGATCGCGTGTGTCTACCTTTGGAAGCCACAATTAACACAGCAGGTTCACCCCAGTGGAGTCATCACAATGGAGTTTCCAGGTGCATAGTAGAAATATTCAAGGGACATGATGCCTGATGCACCTTCAGAATCAAAGGCTCAATTTCGTTCTACCCCAGGGAAAATTTTCAACTTCGTCCCCGGCAACGGTGCCAGAAAATGTTGGCGTCGGAAGTCACTCCTGGATTGTAGTAGAAGCAGAGCCTAACACCCATAAGTTTATGTCACGATTTGTTAAAGGGTGTGATCGAATGGAAGTAAACTCAAGACAATATCGCTCACTCAGAAAATTGGGTTGGAACAACAAGGACATGCAAGGTCTTGATCTAACTTAAGCCAATAAATTTGCATAGTGGTGAGTAAGTGAAATAAAAGAAGGGGAAAAGTCTCAAATATGAGATCCTCTCAGACCATAGAAACTTCAGAGTAAACCTCAAACGTTGCAGAACTAATACAATCAAACATACATTATATAGTTACAACAACACCCAACTGGATCATTCGTACCCGGGCTTCAGATTAAGAGGAACAAGGAAAAGAAGGAGGCTGGCCGCCATTAAACAAGAAATATCAAAATATCATTGTATAACTAGAGAACCAGAGGCTTTGTTAAAGCTTTACAGTCGGGAGCTTAGCTCTACCATTGATGTTTACGAAATGGAAAAATTTCCTACATATACTAAAAGCCAATCACAACAACAAAATCGAGGCTTAACATTAAAAACATTACGTCTGCATGTTCATTAGTAGACTACACCTGCAGTCTATGGACGGTCATGTGCTTAAACTAGACACAATCAGAATCATGGCACCTGCAGAAGAATTGACCTGTCTCAAGTCCCTTTCCGAGCTTTCCATTTATGGTGGAGACGATGTCTAACCACCACCAACCACCTCAATAACTACTTTCTTGCGATGGAGAACAACCCCGGTCAACTCTACACTCAGACAACATGGAAAACTCTCTTTGATTGCTGCTCAACTCTACACTCGGACAACATGGAAAACTCTCTTTGATTGCTGCTCAGGCATTCTCTCACCGGGAGATCTTGCTTCTTTTCTTTCGAAATTCTCAACACCAGATCTGTGAAAGGCTCAAGAAATGCCTCGCGTCCCCTGTACTTGGACGAACCTGCAGATGCTTGGGAGGATAGGTGCTTTTACAGTCTCCTGTGCTCACTGAATGTGACCATGTGCCATGACTATAGGCCCAAGCTGGAAGTCTTTCACATTTCATATTTCGGTGATTGCTAATGAATGAAAAAGCAACCTCCCATCTTTCAAAGTCCCGGTAGCCAAAATCACAATCGAGGGATGATCAGGTGCCACGTGTTCCTCCTTGATCGGACGACCCTGATCATTTTGGTGATACTGAGCGCTATACTTGGTGCAACTCCATTGACTGCAACCACCCATTGACTGATGATCTGCTCCATCGATCGATCCTCACTGTTGAATACTAGATCGCTCATCTGCTAACATTTTAAGCCCAAAATGGAGATTTTATGCGCTACACATTGCGCTCATGGCCGCGTCCTTGGACAAAATGCATTTTTTTGGCTTTTAAGCCCCACTTCTTCACAGTTCATGCCACGGGCCCAAAAGGAGAGAAAACGCCCCCCCTTCTTACAAGAATAAATGCTAACAACACATGTGCTCCTCCCAAGTTCTGTTGAAGATGAGGATGTAATCCAAATATACCAACACAAAAGAGTTGTTGAAGGGTCTCAATACATCATCCATCAACCTCATGAAAGTGGCTGGTGCATTTGTTAAGACAAAGGGCATGAACAACCATTAAAAGAGGCCTTATTTAGATTTGAAAGTTGTCTTCAGTTGGTTCGATGGGAATCTGATGGTAGCCAAAATTTAAGTCAATCTTACTAAATAACTTTGCCCCATTGAGTTGGTTAAGAAGTTCATCAATCCTGGGAATTGGGTACTGATTCCTAACTGTGATTTTGTTTAAGGCTCTGTAATTAATGTAGAGTCGCCAAGTCCCATCCTTCTTCTACATTGATACAATTGGGATTCAAAAAGGGGAGGAGCTGGGTTTGATGTGCCCCTTTTGAATAATCTCTTGGATCTGACGTCTGCTTTTGTCATTTTCCATCAACGAGTGATAATAGAGTGGTCGATTAGGTAGAGGTGCACTGGGGTTCATATCAATTGGATGCTTGCATTGGCAATGCGTAAATACCCTGGTGGTTGAGGAGAATGTTGGAATACTGAGAGGGGGGGTGAATGAATATTACCCCTTTTTCATAATTAACAATTTCTTTTTATATTTTATTGATTACCACAATAATTCAACAATGAATTGTATGAAAAATCAATTATATAAAGATATTTAATAGAAATTACAAGGACTTTTATGAAGAATAGTGAAGTACACCAATCCTTTTTAGAGCACCAACTCTAGGATACATAGATCCCCTTCTCCAGGGAACCAACCCTAGGAAGCACCAAATCCCTCGTATTTAGGGCACCAAACCTAGGAAGCACCAACTCCCTTAAATTACACTTAAAGGATATAAATCCATCCATGCTCCTTTTGGTCCTGAGATTAAACTTAAGGCTCAAAGGATAATGTTAGGCATCAGGAAAGTTGTTTGAGAGTGTGTTTTAAAATTCTTTTCCTACCTCAGTTATATGAGAAAAATTCCTTAATGAAACTAACCTTGTAGCAACACAAAGGTCGTATTTCGTATCTGAGTCAAATCTAAATAATAAATGAAGTGAAGGAAAATAACAAAATTGTGAAACAAAGTAGGGCATCAATTACAGAAGAGTCAAACCTTATTGCAGTAGAAGAAAATAGATTAGTATAACCTTGAATAAAGCATAAAACTACAACAATCCACACAACAAGTAGGTCTTGTATTACTCACAGTAAATATAGAGGAAAGGCTACTTACTCAATAATTACTGATACAATACGATTTTAGTAGTTGTAGTACTAAATTGGAATAAACATTTATTTAGGAATACATAAAGAAAATGAGCAATGGAAGACAAAGGAACACATAACCCAGATTTGAACAAAACTTGGAATCTCTGTTTTCACTTGTATTAATACTCTATAAGAAGAGTCTTCTCTATTACAATCAACAACAAGCAACCAGAAATAAGTCTTTGATTTATGTATTTATACAAAATGGTTGGACTTATTATAGAAAGTATTAAATATTGCAAGATGCAAAACTGAAAGGTTCCATCTACATCTCCTCTATCGCTTCGCCTGCATGTAGGAACGTTTCCTCTTCATACCCTCCATCTTGGAAACAACTAGCATCTTATTATGACCTATGTGAATGGTATGTTCTGATTGTCTCATTTATTTCCAGATGTGTTGGCTTTCCTGTGTTCGACACAATGGATACATCATCTTACTAACTGCACTACTAACCTGGAAGGTTTTGTTGTGTCATTTGCCTCAAAAATATACAACTTATTTTCTATATGAGGCGACCTATGTTATATTTTCCTTTCTTCCAAAGATATATCTTGTCGCTGTAAACTGGGATTTACTATCCACTTGTTAATATAGATAAGTTCGTTTTGTTTCAATTGTTGGATGGTCGTATGATCTTCTTCTATGCTTGTCTTGGAATTAAGTTGATTTTTTGCTATGTCAATATGCCCCAAGGCCTCGGAGATACTATCTTTTTCAACATCCAACAATCCTTTGTCGAGTGAAGACAATGATTCTTCACAAGCCTTATTTACTTCCTAGGCTAATCTTTTGCTTTCAACCAGATTTACTTCCCAGGTCTTCGGGATTATGTCACCTCGAGTTTGCTTGAAAAGAGACAATCGAGGGACCTTTGCTACTTCATCCTTTTCTGCTATTAAAATGGCCTCTTGAAACATAGCTCGAGCTGCAGTGGATTCTCTCTCCTTAATGTAAATGTTATTTAGAGAAAGGTCTGCCACACAATAGTAGCTATGAACAACTTCCACTTTCGTAAAAATCTTTTGCTGGGCTAATTACAACTTTTTGTGCACCTCCAATGCTTGAGCTCAGAAATCTTCCATCTCCACAGTTGTAAATTCAACTAAATATATCTTGGCCTAAAGTTGTTTGATCAATTCTTCTTGCTGAGTGGCTAATTTTCTATTGGCCTGTAAATTTTGATCAAGGCTAGTTTTGAGTTGTTAAATTTCCTATCTGTCACAGGCTCTGATCTGTTCAAAATCCTTATTCATCTAATTTCTCACATCTCTTTCCATGGTTTTCATCTGGTCCTACAACTGTCTTACTAATAGATTGCTCTATTTCAACTACTCCGCTAGATAACCTACTGAACATTGATTTGTCATGGCAAAAGCTCCCAATGAGCTGGCCATTTCCATAGCGAATTCTGTCTCATCTAAGGCTTGTCCATCATACAACACTCTGTGTCTTTTGAAAATTGCATCGTCCTTTTGATGTGTCTCTCTTTTAACTATGGCCCTCCTCTTCTTGTTGAAAATAAATTTGAGGGATTCATTTCTTCTACGACAATAGGATTAAGGTATTATATAAATATGACTTCGACATTTGGATTTCCTTGGCTTGATTGTAAGGGTGTTAATGACTTGATAAGGATACTTATCTCGGTGGACGCCTATTTCCCTGCTGTGTCGGTAGCTGATTTGTTTGGTGTGGATGGTGATGCATCCTGTCCCTTTTTTATCAAATCTTTGGATTGAGATTTTTCTTGATCGCCTGGTGGATTTGACAATGTAGTATCCCCTTTCTGTGTTAAAACTTCAATTTTCTTCGGATTCCCTTGAACATCCTTTTCACTAGAACTCCCTATTTCCAAACCTTGAGTTGAAGCTTCTTGTGTAGAGGGAGGTGTCTGAGGTTCTCCCTGTAAGACCTTAGGCAAACTATTTCTTATGTGTTTTTGGAAATTGTAGAACTCGACTAATTGATCTGGAGCCAGAGTTTGGAATTTGCTCAACACTTCCTGGTATGACCTTGCTCCCCGAAATATTTCATCCGGCGGGGAATCTTCATGCTCATATTTCTTTAGATTGTAAAGAGATAGATGATTTTCCACGATCTTCTATGGATCATGCTTCCTGAACTCAATGTTAACCAACTTAATTTCTTCTAGGGCTGTGGTCTCCACTTTGGAGTGGCCAAAATATAATAATGAGAATATACCAACTTGCGAAGGGAAGGTCAACAATACCTTTTTCTACACTACTTTTAATTATTTACTGATTCCCCCTATCACATTTTGATGCGCTACCTCTCGGCACACCAGCCAATCTGGTAGAAACTTTGGCAAAGCATGTGGGGGAACTGAACACCCAAAAACCATGATGTAGGAAAAATGTTCCTCAATATACCAATATGCTATTTTCCTTAGGTTGGCTATAATCTTGTCTGAAATCCTGGGAGGTGGGCAACCATAAAGGGTGATATGCATCGACACCACCACATAGTGACATATTTCATAGAACAAATCCTTTTCTTTATATTCCCATAACTTGGAGTGATAGAAATGTATGGGATCAACGTTGGTCGGGGTCCAGCTCCAACTCATCAAAGGGAACAACGTCATAAAAAAAATGGCATCCATAATGTATGCTGACATGTAGAAAGGGGCAGGTTTCCCTCTTGCCTTCAACAACTGATACTCTGTTATCTCCTTGGCCAAATTGTTCGATAACATTTTGTCCCAGTCGAAAGATTAACCTTCTTCTACTTCATGCACGATTGGTACCCATGGAAACAAGAAATGAGCAGAGTCCTTCCTCCCAAAATGTCTACACAACATTAGAGCCACATAAACCATATGGGCATCCAATGTTGTTGTGGCATATATACCATGGGTGTCTGCTCTGAATTCCTTAGGGTGTCCCCACCAGTATTTGATTAAGTTAAGGTAGTTCTCTCCATATTGCATGCATTCTACTTTGTTGAACTCCATTAGGAAAGTGACATTATAACTGTGTTTGAAAACTTGGGATAACTTATACATTACTTGGATATGCTTTGGTAGAAAATACTCAACAACCATTTTATGTGAATTGCAGATGCTCCTGGTTGCAATGTTCGCATTCTTCAGAGCCAAGCCGATCATGTCGTTGTATGGCATGAGTCTTGGTCGTGCAACTATTTTGTGCATATTTGATTGAGTTATATCCCATATCTTCGTTGCATGAGTTTCGGTCACCTCGTCGCCTGAATCATCTAGGAAGTTTATCAACTCATATTGTAGAAGATCAAATACATGCGTCTAGGTTTTCATAGGTATCTAGAGCTCTTGGTGAAGTATCCGAGAGGACGTCTGTGTTCGGGTTCACGCTCTCACCAGTTGCTTTAGCCATTTTTTATGGCGCCATGATATTACATGCTCATAACTGTGTTACCTGTTACGAGAAAACACGTAAACTTCTTAGCTTGCTAAAGCTTGTTGTTCTGCGAGAAATGCAAATTAGAATTCAAACTCCAATATCGTTATTCACCTTAAGTGTATCGATTTTATGAATACCTTTATTGATGATATATTCACTTTCCTTACTAAAAAGATTTAGGTGGTGATCCATGATCTTATTTGAAATCATTGTCATAGATCAGTTATTAATGCCATTAATATTTGGTGGTTCGTGATCGGGAGGTTGGATGAACAAGATTTGAATTTACCCGAACCGCGATTTAGCGGAAAGTTAATCACGAGATAATAGTATTTAACCCATTAACTAATTGCATTTAACTTTTAAGTATTTTTGGGTTTTCAGACTTCGGGATATTTAATAATAGCTCGAGATAGGATCCTCGAAAATCGAAATCGCGAAGCGATTAATCATCGGATAATTATCTTTAATTTTAATTAACCCTTCTTAGTGCCTAAGGCATTTTAGAAGTTCGGACTTCATGAAATTAGAGTGTGATGAATGGAGAATATCCGAACTCCAAACACGCGAAGTTATTATTTAACTTTTAATTGGGGTTTAGCTTTTTAGGTATTTACTATTTCGTACATTGGAAAATTAACTTTATTAAAATTTCATCGGGCCACTACCCATAATAACATGTCAAAGCTTAGGAAGCCATACATGTACGGTGACTAGGAATTTTTGAACACCTTTCAGGTATCGGGACTTCAAAGTTGTGACATGTCGAAACGCCTGAAGTGCGAAACTCTAAAGTACGAGACTCCGAAGTAGTCTCTAGTGGCTTGACCCTTTAATAGTCAGGCGGCTCTAAAACACTCAGGGAAAAAGGAATCGTTCGATCAGTGGGTAAACTTATTCAATGGTGGACCTCATGCATTCTTTAAGGATAAAAAATGAAATTGATTTATCATTTAGGAACCGACTCCGAGGTAGAGTAAAAAGGGTAGGGTAAAGCTTCAGGCTTATAATTTTAAATGTGTTCCAACATAGGCTCCGTATGGGGATCACATCTCCCTGTGAGGTGTGGAAGAACAGTATACCAAGTGCCTTTATTGGGTAAATGGAGTCATCATTGGGTTTCTGGGAAAAAGGTTTTTGAAAAATCATACATAAGGATATTAGACTTCAGTCGTGTCTTAGAAAACTTTCAAAAACTCAATCATTCACTGATCCTAAGTTTAGGCTACTAAAAGTTTCCCTTTTCTTGAAACTAATTTCATATCTATTTAAGATAATCAAAACAACCTTAACCGATCTATCAAACTTTGGTTGATCTTGTTTGCATCAAGGTAAAGTAAATTTAACAATTTAGTTTAGGGAGTCCCCTATTGGTTTAGAATGTAAATCTTGTCGAAAAGAGACATAGCTACCAGAGCACATTGTATACATGTATAACAATCTTGTAGATATCATAGACATTGCTTCACTGCCAGGGAGCCTGTTCAGTACCCCGATGAAGTTATCTACATCTACCATTGAATTTCCTTTCACCAATTCAATTTGCGCTTTGCTGAGATGAGGGAAATCATTTAAATGAATTTTATTTCATCATCTCTTTGGACAGAATGGTGGCAATCAAATTATGAATTTCCTTTCACCATCTATCTCATATTTTAATATTTCTGAAGTGGGGGAAATCAATTTGTATACAACATACGAGGGATGATATCTTTTTATAATTTATCAACGATGGTACTTCAACCCACTTTGATTTACTCTGGACTAATCTTCTCCCGACCTTCAAAACACCTTCGCCTCTAGGGAAGTTCTTATGAGAGAGTTTTTGTTTTCCAGGGATTTTCCTTGAGTGAAACTAATCAGTTCAAATATGATAGAAGGGATAAATTATTTAGGGTTATCCTAGACATACTTTCTTTCAGTTAAAACTAGAGGAATCATAAATATTTTTGCCCACTCTTGTTTTGAAGATTTGGTTTTTTGAGCTCGGTGAGTCAAGGCGAAATATTTCTTTTTGTGAAGATTTAAGGTCAGGGATTGCAAATCAGGATAGAATAAAGGCTTTCGAATATGCTATATGGGAACATAATGAGTAGTTAGAGGTTTTGAAAGGGATCTTATTTCCACTAAGCCTACTTCTTGATTATCAAGTTTTGTTATTTTTATTTTCTTTCTCTTTGTATTATTTGATTCAGAAATCTTAGAGACTTTTATCTTTCTAATATTTGACCAGGTGACCATTTTCACATGAGTACAACCTTATTAAGACTTTATAATATATCATTTTTAGCATTTTGGTACGAAGAATAAATATAGAAGTTGATACCTAAATTTCATTTGTATTTTCAACCAAGACAATTGTTAATGCATCACCTGTTTCGAGAGAAAACAAATATTCTAAAACTGAGCGTTGTGTTCCAATATCTCCTTATTGGCCATATGCCAATAGAATTATGCAAAGAGGAAATAATTAGAGGGTTATGTAACATAGAAATGATATGTAGTACATACATCTTATTTTTTCTTTTCGGAATACTAAATAAAACTAGGTTTATTTAAAATTACAATCTAGATAATCTACGGAAAGGGAAAAAACGTGGAAGAAAACAAAAACCAAATCAGTATATACAATGGTATGGTGGAACATGTTTATTGCATGAAATGTTTCAGATAGCGCCCATTGATAGGTGCGCAAATTTTTTTCCCATCTAGATTCTTGAGTAGGAAAGAATTCTCCCCCTCTGTAGATGCAATCCTGAATGGTCCAAACCAGAGATGATCAAACTTGTTGTGTTTACCTGCATCTTCTTTCCTTGCATCCCATTTCAAAACTAAATAACCAGGAAGAAATTCCATGTCCTTTTCCTTTTTGTCGAAAAGGGATTTCATATTATCCTTATATTTTTGAAGTCTGTTTTCAACTTTGGCCCAGTTCTATTGGACCTCGATTATTTGATTTATCCTCCTCATCACATCATTCGGATATTTGTTTGCGTCTTGCCATAGTTTTATTACTAGAAGATCTAGATTAATAGGGAGAACAACATCAGTTCCATAAACCATTTGGAAAGGAGACATGCTTATTGATTTCTTAGTACCGATCTAGTTTGCCCATAAGGCGCACTTTAGGTGGACATGCCAAGCCTTCTTATTTTCCGTTAATACTTTCTTGACTATATTCATCAATCTTTTGTTGGACGATTTAGCCAACCCATTTCCCTGAGGATGATAAGCTGTAGAATTCCCTAGCACAATGTTGTACTTTTGATAAAAACTTATCATTTCCATAGATTTGAACGCCTGAGCATTATCTGTAACTATTTTCTGTGGACAACCAAATTTGGATAGGATATTTTCCTCCAAAAAATTTATAACTACCAATTCTGTGGCATTTCGAGTTGGAATGGATTCCACCCATTTTGTGAAATAATCGGTAGCAGTCAGAATCCTATTGTGTTGGGCACTTGATTGCAGGTGGATTTCTCCGATGAAGTCCAGGCCCCATTGTTGAAAAGGATCTTCTATTTTAACTGGGACCAAAGGTAGTGTAGGGAGCTTTTGCTTGCCAGAGAAAATTTGGCAAGGGTTGCAAGCTCTGACTTTAGCATTCACATAAGTGAATAATTTCAACCAATAATATCCATCTCTCAATACATTGTAGGCCATGGACCTCCAGGTTTTATGTCCTCCATACACTCCCTTGTGAAATTCATTTGTGACATCCTCTGTTTCAGGTTCTGTTAGGCAACATAGCAAGAAACCTAAGGGATATTTCTAGTACAAATGTCCCTAAATAATACAGTACTTAACTACATGTAGTTTTAATGTTTGGGCCTTTGATGGAGTCATATCTCTCAGGAATTGAAGAGTGAGGAGCTATGCAACGATATCACAGTACCAGTCGGAAGAAGAATATTTTTCTTCGATATGAATTGTGAGGTTTTGGTTATAAATCTCTGCCATGTCTGAAATAGACTCATGCGCTTCCAGGTGGTTTATCCCAAGTGCTCTGAAATTTGACTCTGTTAATAATTTTTCCAGGCCTTGAAATTTAACCAGCTTGTTCAGTTTAACCTCTAGATAGAACTCTTGAATTTTGGATAACCACCGACCTCTCCTACTGTCACTGTCTATTTGTACCAATATATCTTTGACAAAGCTCGTTGGCACATAGGCGATTATTCTGGAGTGCAATACATATGTTCTGAAATATTTGAGAGCTTTCACCATCGCATAGGCTTTCTTTTCCAGCATGTCATATATGGTTTTGGCATCTCTGAGACTTTTGTTGAAAAAATCTATCGACTGTTTGAAACCTTCTTCGTTCTTTTGCAGGAGTACAATTGCGATAGTATGCTCAGATGAAAAAGAGAAGATTTGAAATTATTTAGTATAGTCAGGACTAGACAATACTGGAGCTTTGCTTATATTTTTTCTAACTCATTCAAATGACTCTTTAGCCTTGACGATCCATTTTATTTCACTATCTTTCTTCAACATATCTATGATCGATTTGACAATTTCAGCAAAGTTAGGGATAAATCTTCTTAAAAAATTTATTTTCCCTAAAAAGGATTGGATTTATTTTTTATTTCTAGGAATGTTTATTGTATCAATAGACTCGATTCGCTTGGGATCAACTTTAATTCCTTCTTTAGAAGCTATATGACCCAGAAGTTTGCATTCTTGCATTTTTAAAAGGTTTGTTTGAGATGTACCATATGTTCCGCACCACAATTTGAGAAGACTGTTAGATCATCCAAGTAAATAACAATGAACTTATCCCTCTCATCGATGAAAGCTATGTCCATTTCTCTTTGGAAGGTGGCCCCTGCGTTCATCAAACCAAATGGAATTTTTTCATACATGAAAGTTCCCCATGTAGTACTAAATGCAGTTTTTTTTAATCATCTTCGTGGATAGCAATTTGGTTATAACCTAAAAAACCATCAATCATTGACATTCTGTTAGCTCCTACTACTTTTTCCAGGACATGGTCCATTTTTGGCAGCGAGTAATTATCCTTCAGGGAAGACCGTTTTAAATTTATGAAATCTACGCAGAGTCTAATTTCTCCACTTTTCTTCCTAACAGGTACCATATTTGCTACCCATTCATAATATCTAAGTGGAACAATAATCTTTGCTTCAAGGAGAATCTTGACCTCTCTTTCTATTACAAGTAAGAGGATAGGATTGATCTGTCTCAATTTTTGTCTAAAAGGTTTGACACAATGTTTCAAGGGAATTTTATGTTCTATCACAGAGGTATCATAAGTCTTTAAATCATCATATGACCAAACAAAGACATCTTTATATTTTTTAAGAAATTCAACATATTTAATCTTTACCTGACCTGGAAGGTATTTATATAGCTTGAATATCTTAGGTTCTTCTTTAGTCCCTATGTCGTAGTATTCAACTTCCTCAGGATGAGGTCGTAGGGTAGACTTCAAGGGTATGTTGTCTTTGTTAAATAGTCTGTCTAATGGTATCAGAACTCTAGGTATCTAATTATTCTTGAGGACTAACATTCGAAGATTTGCAATCTTATCTTGGAACTTTTTAGGATCTTCATCTTCTTGCATGATCCATATAGGATCATTTTAATTTTCTTGGTCTATATGAGTTTCGGAGAATTCATCAACCATTTCTAGAAATTGCTTAATCTTCTCATTGTCTTCAAAGACCTGCCAATGTTGCACATTATTTGGGATTGATGGTCTGTGCCTCATTTCTATGTGATACTTTATCTTTAGGACAGTAGGAGGCACAAATGTCACAGCTTCTTTGGCCAAGGAATCTACCTATTGATTTTCCATCCTTGGGATGTGATGAATGTTGAAAGACGAGAAAAAATTCTCGATTACATCCCAGGCACAATTCTTGTATGACCTTAGTCTCAGATGTTTAGCTTGATATTGCTGCTTTATTTGTTTTACTATAAGTTATGCATCACCATAAACTATTAAATCTTCAATTTTTAATTTCCTAGAAGCCTCCAACCCTAAAACCAGAGCCTCATATTCACATACATTATTTGTATAATCGATTTCCCACTGTAGTCTGTAAGAAAACATAATGATATATTCCTCTCTCTGTGAAACAAATAACACCTCTGCTCCTACCCCTTCACAGGACAAAGCACCATCGAAAAACATTTTCCAAACTCCTTTTCGAGTATTTACGTTTTTCTGTGTTTTTTCTAATGTTTTATTTTCTTCTTCTATACAGTCATCAAAATCATCGTCTAAAGATAAAATACAATTTCCTAGATCCCAATCAACGATGTAGATTGGATAATTATTTGGGTTTTGAGGATCACTTAGAGTGTACGCCAGTCTAGTCTCTCTGTACAATCGAGTGAATTGTCCACCAAAAATTGGGATAGTCGCATATGTCATGTCCAGTTGAAGTGATCCTCCAAGTTTTTCACCCAAGGACCTGGATAAAAGCATGCCATACTTGGAAGGTACATCAACAACAACTACATCCATGAGGATTCTCTTTACCAGAGCTTGTGAAAGATTCACTATTAGATCTTTTATCATGCCTAGACACTTGACCTTTCTAGAATCAAAAGAATATAAATCTTGATAAGGTCTAGTGATTTCAAGACCTAACTTTTCCATGATAACTTTAGGCACTAAGTTGTGAGAGGCCCCAAAATCTAACATGCAATTATGAAGTAAATGATCATGCACAGTAAATGTAATATAGAAAGGAGCTACAGGATCCTTGGCATTTTCAATATGGAGACCAAACATAATTGTAGGATTTTCATCCTATAAATTTATTACATCTACATGACATTCCACATCTGAGAAGTTAATCATTTTAGTGATCTGTTTTTTATAAACCAGATTCTTAGCAAGCTCAATTGGGGGCATAGGGATTTTGATTTTATTTATTTCATTTTCTAAACTAAAACCTCCAACCATTTTTTCACATTCCCTAGTCAGAGTTTGTGTTTCTATATTTTCTTTTTTCTTAGTTTGTGTTGCTTTGGTTTCAACTCTTTTAGCTTGGGCAACTTGTTTTTCAACTGTTTGCTTAGTTTGGGCAGCCTATTTTTCAACTGTTTGTTTAGTTTGGGTAGCCTCACTCTTTTTATTTCTTAATAGGATATTTTTTGGTGGAGCACCTGTAGTACTTGTTTCTCTGGGCCTTAGATTATACTTCTTTTGAAGTTCGAAGATTATGGAGTCGACGATTCCTTGATATGCGGACTCTCCCAGGTTGTTTATACTTTCCTCATTGCTAGACAAGGGTTCTTGTTCTAGAGATTTTTCATAGTCCTGTCTAGTTAGGTGAGGTTTCTGGTCTTCACCCCCAAAGTTATTTGCATCCTCTTCTAACCCTTTGTAATCATGTATATCATCTCCTACAAAATTTTCTGACATAAATGGAGCTGGAATTTTTTGGTATTCATCTTTTATTTGTTTCTACTGGGTCTGAGAATTGGGATTTCTCTTGAAATATTTTG
Source organism: Picea mariana (assembly GCA_032191745.1). Lineage (NCBI taxonomy): Eukaryota > Viridiplantae > Streptophyta > Pinopsida > Pinales > Pinaceae > Picea > Picea mariana. The sequence continues at coordinate 88,886 of JASDQU010587641.1, read as the reverse complement.
TAGCAAAAGGGTCGAGTTTGGCTTGGTCTAGTTCCATTCTAGATATTTTATTGGATAAATATTTAATTATTTTAGCCATGTTGTCCATTTTTTCTTCCGTAGATTTTTCGGATCCTGAGGATCCTGCTTGTTCTCTAAAGCATCTTTGTTCCTTGGTTCCCGTCTCAACCTTGGATTTTAGTTTACCTGATGCCATCATGTTTGACTCTATTTCTATATTGTCTTCTTGCATTCTCGTGAGGGTAGCAGATCTTCTTTCCCTTAAAAGTAGGGCAAATTCGGGCTCAAAATCCCCTGCGAATGTCACTTTAGCTGCGGCTTGAGAGGGTTTAAATTTTGTTGGGATCTTATGATAGAGTTTGTTAAACCTCTGGGTGAATTCTAGGACTATCTTTGAATTATTTTTCCTCAGAGCCCTAAATTCTGTCAGATAGTACAAGTGGTCTTTATTTTCTCCCCACTGTCTTAAAAAAGCATTTTCTAACTCATCATAAGACCTTAGGGATCCTATTGGAAGTCTTCTAAACCAAATCCTTACTTTCCCCCTCAAAAGTTTTCACTAGGATCCTTGAGTATACATCTTCATGTTCAATACTGAGGATACCAGTGAATTGATCGAAAAAGGTTATGTGCTCTATCGCTGTTAAATTTCCCTCCCCTGTGAACTTAGGTAAAATTTTCATGTAATTTTCAGGTAGGTCATTAAGGACGTGAGGAAGGACTAACGGGGAATATTTGGCCGCTACTTTAGAGAAAATCCTAGGATTTGGAGGTGGTCCTTGACCACCTCCACCTCCAGTTCCACCCCCACCTCCTTCGACAGTGCCACCTCCTTCAACAATGCCACCTCCTCCGACAACACCACCTCCATGACCACCCCCAACCACAACCATTGGAATTCCGGGGGATGAAATTTAGGAGTTAAAAAGAAGGTTCTCAAAAATTATAGAGACCGAAGTGGTGACCTTTCAACTTCCTCAGAATGAGGCGACATGAGATATGGAAAATGATCGTTAGGAGATGCAAAGTATAAAGGTGGAGGGAAAGGAAAATGTGCACTGGTATCTTCAAAATTACAAGATATATAGATTGGTGAACCAGCAGGAGATGAACCAGGGTATAAAGTATAGTCTTCAGGATTTTGGATAATTGAAAATTTTGCTTCAGGTGAGGATGGGGTAGACAGAAAGGTAACAATAGTTGGTATGGAAGGGGATCTTTTATTTGGACTGTCCGACAAATCAGAAGGGTCAGACTCAATCTTTATTTCGGGTACAACTTTCTCCAGGTTCTCGCGCCTAATTTCAGACTGGCTAGTTGAGGCTTCCGCAGAGGGAGTTTTTATAATATTATTTTTAGGGGTTGATTCTTCACCTGGAACCTTAGTATTGATTTGTGCAACTTTTGGTTAGTACTTCTTACCTGTCGACACAATAGTCGACTTGAGGTATCCTTTTTGTTTTAACAACCTTTTAGGGTCGGACACAGGGCTGGTCTGTTGATCGTCTCGGTTTTTTATGGTATTCCTTCGACAGAATGCCAGTTTATCTGTGGTGGAGTCGCCAAGTGAAAGATGAAAAATAACCTTAATACAATATTCAATCCTTGTTCACTATCAAAGACAGAATGTTGTCTTGTCGTTTTCCTAGGGAAAAATAACTTCATTTCTCCATCCCCAACAACGACGCCAAAAATATGTTGGTATTGAGATTAAACTTAAGGCTCAAAGGATAATGTCAGGCATCAGGAAAGTTGCTTGAGAGTGTGTTTTAAAATTATTTTTCTACCTCAGTTATATGAGAAAAAATCCTTAATGAAACTAACCTTGTAGCAACACAGAGGTCATATTTCGTATCTAAGTCAAATCAAAATAATAAATGAAGTGAGGGAAAACAAAAAAACTGTGAAACAAAGTAGGGAATCAATTAAAGAAGAGTCCCACCTTATTGCAGTAGAAGAAAACATATTAGTATAACCTTTAATAAAGAATAAAAATACAACAATCCACACAGCAAGAAGGTCTCGTATTACTCACAGTAAATAAAGAGGAAAGTCTACTTACTCAATAAACTACTGATACAATATGATTTCAGTAGTTTCAGTACTAAATTGGAATCAACATTTATTCAAGAATACATAAAGAAAATGAGCAATGAAAGACAAAGGAACACATAACCTAGATTTGAACAAAACTTGGAATCTCGGTTTGCACTTGTATTAATACTCTATAAGGAGAGTCTTCTCTATTACAATCGGCAAGAAGAAGCCAGAAATAAGTCTTTGATTTATGTATTTATATAGAATGGTGTCAACCCAAAATGGTTGGAATTCTTATAGAAAGTATTAAATATTACAACATGCAAAACTGAAAGGTTCCATCTACATCTCCTCTGTCTCTTCACCTGCATGTAGGAATGTTTCCTCTTCATATCCTCCAACTTGGAAACAGATGGCATCTGATTATGACCTGTGTGAATGGTATGTTCCTCTTGTCTCATTTATTTCTAGATGTGTTGGATTTCCCATATTCGACACACTGGATACATCTGCTTACTAACTGCACTACTAATCTAGAAGGTTCTGTTGTGTCATTTTCCTAGAAAATATACAACTTATTTTCTATATGATGCAACCTATCCTGTATTTTCCTTGCTTCCAAATATATAACTTGTATTTTTAAACTAGGATTTACTATCCACTTGTTAATCTGGATAAGGTCGATTTGTTTTAATTGCTGGATAGTCGTCCAGGTTTCTTCTATTCTTGTCTTGGAATTAATTTTTTTTTTTCGCTATGTCAATATTCCCCAGGGCCTCAGAGATACTATCTCTTTCAACGTCCAACAAACCTTTTTCGAGTGAAGACAATGCTTCTTCACAAGCCTTATTTACTTCTCGAGCTAATCTTTTTCTTTCAGCCAAATTTGCTTCCCAGGTCTTAAGGATTATGTCACCTCAAGTTTTCTCAGAAAGAGACAATCGAGGGAACTTTGCTACTTCATCCTTTGCTTCTATTTAAATGGCCTACTAGAACATAGCTGGAGCTGCAGTGGCTTCTCTCTCCTTAATGTAAATGTTATTTAGAGAAAGGTATGCCACCTGATAACAACTCTGAACAACTTCCACTTTCGTAAAAAGGTTTTGTTGGGCTAATTCCAGCTTTTCGTGCACCTCCAACGGATGAGCTCTGAAAGATGCCATATCCATAGTTGTAACTTCAGCTAAATATATCTTGGCCATTGTTTGATTAATTCTTCTTGTTGAGTGGATAATTTTCTATTGGCCTGTGAATTTTCATCAAGGCTAGTTTTGAGTTGTTGAATTTCCTGTCTGTCACAGGCTCTGATCTGTTCAAAATCCTTATTCATCTGATTTCTCACATCTCTTTCCATGATTTTTATCTGGTCCTACAATTGTCTTACTAACAGATTTCTCAGTTTCAACTTCTTCACTAGATTCCCTACTGAACACTGATTTGTCGTGGCAAAATCTCCCAATGAGCCATCCATTTCCATAGCGAATTCTGTCTCATCTAAGGCTTGTCCATCATACAACACTCTGTGTCTTTTGACAGTTGCATCGTCCTTTTGATGTCTCTCTCTTTTAACTATGGCCCTCCTCTTCTTGTTGAAAAATAAATTTGAGGGAGGCATTTCTTCTACGGCAATAGGAGTAAGGGTTTCTATAAATATGACTTTGACATTTGGATTTCCTTGTCTTGAATGTAAGGGTGTTAATGACTTGATAGGGATACTTATCTTGGTGGATGGTTGTTTCCCTGCAGTGTCGGTAGTTGATTTGTTTGGTGTGGATGGTGATGTATCCTATCCCTTTTTTTATCAAAGCTTCAGATTGAGCTTTTTCTTGATCTCCTAGTGGATTTGACAATGCAGTATCCCCTTTCTGTGTTAAAACTTCAGTTTTCTTCGGATTCGCTTGAGCATCCTTTTCACTGGAACTCCCTATTTCCAAAACCTAAGCTGCAACTTCCTGTGTAGAGGGAGGTGTCTGAGGTTCTCCCTATAAGACCTTGGGAAAACTATTTCTTCTATATTTTTGGAAATTGTAGAACATGACTAATTGATCTGGTGCCAAATTTCGGATTCTGCTTAACACTTCCTAGTACGACCTTGCTCCCCGAAATATTTCGTTCTGTGGGGAATCTTCATGCTCATATTTCTTTAGATTGAAAATATACAGGTGATTTCCCACGATCTTCTGGGGATCATGCTTCCTGAACTCAATGTTAACTAGCTTAATGTCTTATAGGGCTACGGCCTCCACTTTTGAGTGGCCGAAATCTAATAATGAGAACATACCAACTTTCAAAGGGAAGGTCGGCCATACATTTTTTGTGCTGCTTTTAATTCTTTACTGATTCCCCCTATCACAGTTTCATGCGCTACCTCCCGGCACACTAGCCGATATGGTAGAAACTTTGGCAAAGAATATGGGGGAACTGAACACCCAAAAACCCTGATGTAGGAAAAATGTTCCTCAATATACGAGTATGATATTTTTCGTAGGTTGGCTATAATATTGTCTGAAATGCTGGGAGGCGGGAAACCATAGAGGGTGATATGCATCGAAACCACCACATAGTGACATATTTCATAGAAGAAATCCTTTGTTTTATCTTCCCATAACTTGGAGTGATAGAAATGTATGGGATCAACGTTGGTTGGGTCCAGCTCCAGCTCATCAAAGGGAACGATGTCATAAAACAAATGGCATCCATAATGTATGCCGACATGTAGAAAGGGTCAGGTTTCCCTTTGGCCTTCAATGAATGATACTCTGTGATATCCTTGGCCAAATTGTTCAATAACATTTTCGCCCAGTCGAAAGAATAACCTTCTGCTACTTCATGCATGATTGGTACCCATGGAGACAAGAAATGAGTAGAGTCCTTCCTCCCGAAAAGTCTACACAACATCAGAGCCACATAGATCATATGGGCGTCCAATGTTGTTGTGGCATATATACCATGGGTGTCTTCTTTGAATTTCTCAGGGTGTCTCCATTAGTATTTGATCAAGTCAGGGTAGTTATTTCCATATTGCATGAATTCTACTTTGTCGAACTCCATTAGGAAAGACACTATAACCGTGTTTGAAAATTGGGGATAAATTATACATTACCCAGATATGGTATGGTTGAAAAGATCCGACAGCCATTTTTTTCGAATTACAGATGCTCTTGGTTGCAATGTTCACATTCTCTAGAGCCTAGCTGATCATGTTGTTGTATGGCATGAGTCTTGGTCATGTGGCTATTTTGTGCAGCTCGGATTGAGCTATATCCCTGAGCTTTGTCGCATGAGTTTCAGTCACCTTGTTCCCCGAATCATCTGGGTAGTTTATCAACTCATATTGTAGAACATCAAATACCTGTGTCCAGGTTTTCATGGTATCTATAGCTCTTGGTGAAGTAATAGAGAGGACGTCTATGTTCGGGTTCACGCTCTCACCAGATGCTTTAGCCATTTTTCGTGGAGCCATGATATTACAAGATTAGAACTGTATTACCTGTTATGGGAAAACACGTAAACTTCTTAGCTTATTAAAACTTGTTGTTCTGTGAGAAATGCAAATTAGAATTCAAACTCCAATATCGTTATTCACCTTAAGTGTATCGATTTTACGAATACCTTTACTGACGATATATTCACTTTCCTTAATGAAAAGATTTAGGCGGTGATTCATGATCTTATTTGAAATCATTGTTGTCAACCCGTTATTAATGGAATTAATGTTTGGTGGTTCACGAACGGGAGGTTGGACGAATAAGATTTGAATTTACCCGAACCGGGATTTAGAGGAAATTTAATCGCGAGATAAGAGTATTTAACCCATTAACTAATCGTATTTAACTTTTAAGTATTTTCAGGTTTTCAGACTTCGAGATATTTGATAATAGCTCGAGATAGGATCCCCGAAACTCGAAATTGCGAAGAGATTAATCATCGGATAATTATCTTTAATTTTAATTAACCCTGCTTAGTGCTTAAGGCATTTCGGAAGTTCGGACTTCGCGAACTTAGAGTGTGATGAATGGCGAATATCCAAACTCCAAACACGTGAAGTTATTATTTAAATTTTAATTGGAGTTTAGCTTTTTAGGTATTTACTGTTTAGTACATTGGAAAATTAACTTTATTAAAATTTTGTCGGGCCACTACCCATAATAACGTGTCAAAGCTTAGGAAGGCATACATGTACAGTGACTAGGACTTTTCGAACACCTTTCGGGTATCGAGACTTCGAAGTTTTGACATGTTGAAACACCTGAAGAGAGAAACTCTTAAGTACAATACTTCAAATTAGTCTCTAGTGGCTTGACCCTTTAATAGTCAGGCGGCTCCAAAAAACTCGGGGAAAAAGGAATCGTTCGATCAGTGGGTAAACTTAATCGATGGTGGACCTCGTCCGTGCTTTAAGGCTAAAAAGCAGAATTGGTTTATTATTTGGAAACCGACTCTGAGGTAGAGTAAAAAGGGTAGGGTAAAGCTTCAGGATTATAATTTTAAATGTGTTCCAACACTCCCTTCCACCCTCACTGCACAAATATATTCATCTTTCCTTCTTGGAATCTACCTTTGATTTTGATCTTCTGATCTGGACGGCATAGACACTTTCTTCTCACCACTCTTTCTCATTTATATTGTTAATTTTTTTCAAGAATTCCAACCCAGTTTCAGTCTCGCTGATTTTTCAGTCAAATTTAAATGCCAAAATCAGTTTCAACACTGTTTCAGCATATGTTACAGCCCTGTGTTTCAGCATATACTCATAGCAGTGTTTCAGCATATGACTCAGCACTATGTTTCAGCATCTATTACAACACTGTGTTTTAGCATCTGCTACAACACTGTATTTCAGCATCTGCTACAGCACTGTGTTTCAGCATCTGCTATAGCACTATGTTTTAGCATCTGCTACAGCACTGTGTTTAAGCATATGCTACAGCACTGTGTTTCAACATATACTACAACACTGTGTTTCAGCATCTTCTACAGCACTGTGTTTCAGCATATACTCACAGCGGTGTTTCAACATATGACTCAGCACTGTGTTTCAGCATATAAAAAAAACTTAACAGAAATAAATTTCAGAACTGAAACATGAGAATTCTGAACATTGTTTTCAACGCAGAAATAAANTCAGAAAATATAGACACAAAGATATTCGGTCTAACTTCGACCCTGGAAAAACCCACAAGGGGAAAACCAGTTAGAGAGGGCTTTGTATTATTTATGACCTTCTGAGAAATTCTTTTACAGCATATTCATCTTCAGATATTTACACAAACTTATCTGGACATTCCTGTAGCTTTTCTTCTCAATTTATGAACCAGAAATTCATGCAACTGTACGGCAATTAACACTGTACGGACTGTCACGAAATTCGTGCCAAAACTCTGCTAAGATTCAATTTCTGTGCCACTCAATTTTATTCGGCAGCCTTGGAATGCATGCCAATACTCTCAGAAATTGCAGCTGTTTTCTCTTTTCTTCATCTTGACCTCTCTCTTGCTCTCTCTTGTTCTCTCAACAAGAATTCTTGAGCTCCTCTTGTTCTCTCAACAAGAATGCTTCAGCTCCTCTTG
>JASDQU010587641.1:24065-34833 GCA_032191745.1 Picea mariana | reverse complement strand
CAATCTTGGCAAATTTCTCATCACCTTCTCTATGAAGGTCTCTTCCTTCTCTGTGAAGGTCTACACGTGGGATTTCTCATTCCTTCTCTACAAAGGTATAGATATGGGATCTAAAAGAATCTCTTATGGTCCAAAATATTTCAATGGTATAATACCATGCTACCCATCTGTTGGGCACCATCCATCTACTTTCCTAACTGCACCAAATCACGATCCTCCATTTCGAACTCGAAGACATGGCTCCCTCTTGCACCAAGCTAATAGCTTCTAGTCATCATCCTTGAAGTTTTCTTCTGTAATATCCTGGGTGCCTTCTTGAGTTCGAATATTTCTTTATTTCTGTCTTCATATTGGATCAACCTGCTCCCTATGCATCTATAAGAATGGTACTAGAGAAACCTATAGTTACCTCCATCTCATCCACTATATATGAGTATCCATCTTTTTCTTCATCTTGAATATTTCTGATCTACATCTTTAGGATCCTCCTGCTCCTATATGAATATCAGATATTGTCTGGTCTTCACTGAATGTCACCATATCATACGTCCTTGTCGTGTTGTATAACTTCTGCAATTCACGGCATAAGTTCTTTCTTCCGAGACTTGTAAACTTACTATATGATTTCTTTGTCACTCTCATGAGTGATCATACATGAAATAAATATGTTATCTCTTTCTTCATCCTCTTCTTTGATACTTCCTTCATAAGTTTGCATAGACATTGAAGTAAAACGAGGTTAATTAACATTCTCACAAAATTCTAACTTGTAATGATAAAGTATTGAAGTAAACAAGATACTAGAAATAAACTGAATACTTATCTTTTGTTTTTGTGTGGGGAGGCTTCACGGAATCCACCATTTTCTATCTTTCTTCAAATCAACTATCTTCAACTTAAAGTGCATAATACTTAATTTTTGCTAAATATTTATTTGAGGGAGGAGATTCATCTTCCTCTGCCACATGTGCTTGATGCTTTCTTTTCCCTTTTCCTTGAGGACAGTCATAGGAAAAGTGTCCCAACTTTTGATAGTTGTAGCATCTGATCTTTGAAACATCTTTCTTCTTGTTTGGAACTCTTACGGAGTTAGCTTCTTTATTGTTCCTTCTGAAGGAACTTATTTTGTTCTTTTGAACTGTAAGAGATTCCTCTTCATCAACATTTAATCTCTTCTGTTGGTTTGCAAGTCTAGATTCTTCGTGTGTGCAATCTTCCCATAACTTATCAAACTTGGGTAACTTGCTTCTTGCACACACTCCTTGTACAAAAGGAATCCAAAATGTTGGAAACCCATTTAGGGTTGTGGTTACAAGCTCCTTGTCACAAATGACATCTCCAATAGCTGCAAGCTGATCTCTGATCTGAGAAACTCTCATAAGGTAGGATGTGACAGATTCTGAGTTGTCCGTCTTCATATTACGAAGCTGATTTCTTAAGGTAAGATTCTGGCTGATGTCTTTTCTTTCATATAACCTGCTGAGTGATTCATACATTTGCCTTGTTGTCTATATTTCAGATATATGAGGGATCTAGTGATCCTTTACTGAATCTGACACGATTCTCTTTGCTTTTTTTTCATTCTTCTTATGCTTGGTCTTTTTCTCTACTTCATCTGGTTCTGGTACACCTACTGTAACATGTTCTAGGAGATCATTCTCATCTAGAATCATCTGTAACCTATGCTTCCAAGATCTGAAGTTTCTAGATCCTTCTAGCCTGTCTTCTACCCTCATGTTGGTAGCCATTGTTTCTTGCAGTAGAAACCCTAGCCCTTCGGGCTATAGAAATAATAAAAAAGTAAAATTTCTTGGATCTAGAAACTGAACTCACCAAAAGATGTGCTAGATTGAGGCGAGTATGATGGTACAGTCAAATTTCTAAAAATCCAAATTTTACCCCTTCAAACTTGATATGTGGATTTATGGACTAGTGCTTCTGGTTTTCTGGTACTTCTGGTACTCTGGTACTTCTGGTACTTCTGGTAATCTGGTTTTTTGGTACTTTCGGTACTTTGTGAAAACTAGGGTTTCATTTTCTGGGAGATCTATCCATTGAAAATGTGCGTTGAAGATGCCAAAATGTTCCTTGAGGTAGGGCACGTCTTTTTAGATGGATTTGGGGATGAAAACCTTCTTCAATAAAAATCCCTAATTTTCATGTACAGTAATAGTGACGTTTTTCTTTTTCCTGTGAAAGATGCTCTCTTTAGCTTAGCTCTAAGCCCATGTTAAAGTTTCTGCTATTATTAGTTTTCTTTCAATTTACTAGATAACAATAGCATAGACAGGATCACTGAGAGAAACACAATCACAAGAGTACACAAGCATTTATCCTGGGAAACCCTCAAGGGGAAGAAAACCCAACAAAACTTCCTTAATATAGATAGCCAATACAATGCCAATATAATGAACTAGACAACAGAGAATATCCAACACTGAGAAACACACCTCTTTCTCTTCCTTCTTCCGGCAACCAACAACTGTAGCTTCCTTAAAAACTTGTGCACTAGATGTGTGAGTTGTGTGTGTGTTCAAATGAGGCATTGGCCTCTCTTATTTATACAATTCTAGCAAGTGTGGAAGTGTCTCTTCACTGGCAGGGCCGACTTCTTCTTTTGGGTGGTTATAACCATCTTTAATATATTCTGGGGCATCTTTAATATATTTTGGGGCTGACTTCTTATTTAGCCTATTACAATTAGGGTTTGACTAATCTGCAAAAGGGGATTTGGTCAATTACAATGACCAACATGATCAATCCACAAAAGGGGATTGATATAATCAATAATAAATATATATGTTATCTTTATCCACACAAGGGGATAAGAATATTCTTTGCAGTTACACAATATTTTAACAGGTAGCTTAATTAACTTGGTAATATTTCCTGAGCATTATCCTTCAAAATGTTAGTTTATGGACGGAGTCGAACCTTATTTCGTCAACTATATCTCTTATCGAACTTCTCGTTTATATATATAATCTAGTAACTGTAGGTTGTATATTCGGACGTGGTAGTCTTTCTTCTAGATTTTTTTTGAGGGGTTTTACCTTAACCTCAGGAATTTTCCATCGGTACCCAGTAATCTCATGAACTCAGTGGTCCAAGTTTACCATTACAGGAATAGTCTAGGGATTTAAATTCATTTATTTTTTCACTCTTGTTTATGGTCGATGGTTAAGACACTTCATCTCGTTTTATTCATCCTAGACTTAGTTTAGGACTTCTGTTATAATTATTTGTGTAGGTTGTGTTCGCACAAAGATTAATAGTTTCTTTGGTTTAGATTATGTACATATGTTGTAATTTACATCTATTATTTATTCTTGGATTTAAACTAATGATGGGCCTGTTTGATGTTGCGATAGGTACCCATCAGTTATCTGATGACCCTAATCATCCAGGTGTGGCTCAATAGTGACAGAAAGAGATACATCGACACTCTTCTCATCCATGGTAAGTTTTATTTATATTTGTGTATGTAAATTTCGTTTGATTATAGAAACTCGTGCAGATTTCTAACTTGTTTGCTTTTTCATTATGTAGGTGCCAAGATGATGGTTACCATGGAGCTCCAGAAATACCCTTGTATAGAGAGGTATTTGGGTTTCAATACTTCTTTAGGTTTAAAATATGATGTCACAAAATGTGATTGTTTTGCTCCTACATTCGGTTGAACTAGTTGATCAAATACTTTTGCATGTAATTGTTCCTGAAATTCCTGTGGCTTCAAACTGTTATATACGCATTTGATAGTTTTGTAACCATATGTAATCTATTCTACGACTCCTTCTCAATTATATACATTCGTTATTTACACATTCGTTACTTAGTATTTTGTTAAACTATGTTTAAAAACTAATGGATTATGTTTCAATCCTACACAGTCATTACTTTAAACTATGTTTAGTTTTTGTAACAATTCCCTATTGAATATATAGTCAATATTCATATCTTGCTAAACTTGGTTTAATTTGAAATGGTTCCCTTCCTTTCTAATATACACAGTGTACTCTATCTAGATTTGTAAGAATTTCCCTTTCAAATATATGGATAGTGTATCTTGCAAAACCCTATATGAATCTGTAATAATTCTTGTTCCACTTATATATATTGAACCTTGGTTAGTCTGTATAGATTCCTAATCGATATCTATTCCTTTCTAGTTGTACACATTGTATTTCGATGAACCCTTCAAGAATTCATTTTAGTTATATTCATTTTATTTGTTGAAACTTTGTTCTCTTCCATACAAGTTTCTTATCCGAATAAAACTTTGGTTTATTAACTAGGTTTTTACCTACAAGTTTCATAGTTTTATTACTGGTAGTATGATTATGTTCATAGATCTAAGATCATAATAACTATTAGGTTTATTTCATTTTTTTTCTACCAGAATCTTATGATATGCATGGATCCTCTTTTAATAATGCACTTAATTCTAATATTGTTACAATTTATTTATGCCAAGATTTTAGCCACAACAACACACAATAAAAACATAGTAATATTTAAATCAACATATTCATAACAAGAAATAAGACCTGGAACTTTGGGGAAACCATACATTGAATACCTTGTTCCTCCCAACCTTAGACTAGAGTTTATGTCACATTTGTCACCCCCAATCTGAGTTTAGAATCCAAGTGGTTACCTATGTGGCCTCTTGCAGAATTATGATCTCCAATTGTTATGTGTAATCTTTGAAAATTCATTGTGTCAAGTCAGTTTGTGCATAGCCTTCTCAAGCTATCACTTTTCTTCCTAGGAATGCCTTCCCATTCCCTTTTCATGACTTCTTTTATTTTTACTAGGACTTGTGACACTTGTCTGGAGCCTCATGCTCACTAACCACTTGTCAGATTCAACTTTACACATGTTCACAAATTCTTCTATAAATCTAGAATGTGTCTTTTTGAAGTTGATTTAACTCCACATCTTGTCTCAATCTGTTTCCACTTGGCCAGCCCCTTTGAATTCCTAACTCCCTCTTTAACAGTTTCTTCAACATGTGCCCCTTTTTCCACGTGTGTTTATTTTCATAAAATAATAAGGGTTTACAATTCAATTTTGGTCAACTGACCAAATTGTCTTTTTGGAAAAATAATTAAAATTCTAAAATAAAAACAATAATAGAAATAATAATTAAAAATCCAAGTTGTGGGGTATCACATACACCCCCCCATTAGAACTTATCACTATCCTCGGTGATAACTAGTTTACATCAATACCATTCTGGAACAAAAATTGATATGCTTCATGCATATTACTTTCCATTTCCCAAGTAGCCTCTTCTAGACTAAGGTGCTTCCATTGCAACTTCACCTCTCCTATGGCTCGATTTCGGAGTGTAAGTTCTCTCTTGTCGAGAATATGATCCAAATCTATTGAGAACTCTCCCATGGGTTCCACCTATATCAATTTCCAATCAATAACATGAGTACGATCATGTATATATTTCTTCATTAATGAAACATGTAACACATCATGTAATTTTACCATAGGTGGAAGTGAAATTTGATAAGCTACGGGTCCTATTCAAGCAAGTATCTTTAATGGGCCCCAATATCTAGGTACTAACTTAGTATAACTTCCCATCCGTAAAGAACTATTTTTAGGTTTAACTCTAATATACACATGATCTCCAATATTGAACTCTCTTAGAGTCCTTTTTGCATCAACATAACATTTTTTCCTGTCCTGAGCTACTTTCAGGTTCTGTTGTACCTGTTTCACTTTTAGTTCCATGTATTTTAACATATCTAGTCCTATCATCAATCTATTTACAGGATTACTCCATGAAACATTTGTATTACATTTTCTACCATATAATATTTCAAAAGGGCTAAGTTTTGTTGAAGCTTGATAATGATTATTATAATCAAACTAAATTAAGTACAAATATTCTTCCCATTTTCCAGTTTTGTCCATAACATACATTCTAAGCATGTCTCCAAGAATCTAGTTAGTTATTTCAGTTTGTACATTTGTTTGTTGATGATAAGCAGTAATGAAGTTCAGTTGGGTATATAACCCTTTAAATAAAGCCTTCCAAAAATTTCTCGTAAACTTAAAATCTCTATCACATATTATAACTTTATGGATTCCATGTAACCTAAATATTTCTTCTATATTAATATCCTTGTAGGTTGATTTAATAGGTATGAAGTGTGTTTCCTTACTTAATTTATCAACCACAACCATAATTGAGGCATTTTGTTTACTACTTCTAGAAAATTCGGTAATAAAATCCATACTTATCACTTCCCATTTCCATTCGGGAATGGGTAAAGGATGTAGTAGTCCAGCTAGATGTTGGTGTTCAACCTTAACTTGTTGACACTCTAAACATCTAGCTAGGTATTGAACTGTTTTTCCTTTCATATTTGTCTAATAGAATTCTTTTCTCAGCATAGTAATCAATTTCTGGTTGCCCGGGTGTCCAAAATATGGTTTGTTATGCACTTCATCTAGAATTAACAACTTAATTTCATTAGATTTTTGTACATATAATATGTTTTCATACATTAATAGTCCACTTTTTGAGAATCTAAAATATGATTCTTCTAATACCGTTGAATTATCAATGATCTTTAACTTAATATTTTGATATTGTGGGTCTTTTTCAGCTGCTAACCTTACCCTTTCTTCTAAATATGTTCCGTAGTTACTTCTAGTAACAGTATAAATTAAATTTGCATGTCTACTTAATGAGTCTACCACTTTATTTTCTTTTCCCTTAATGTGTTTTATCTCAAAATCATACTCACTTAAGAATCATAACCACCTTGCTTGGTGATAATTTAAATTTTGTTTATCAAACAAATATTTTAGAGCAATGTTATTGTTGGCAGGTTTTACAGGCAGTGTATTCTTGTCATTGATGGCAAGTACAGCAGCGATGATGGATTGAGTATAGGAAGGATGTGCCAGGCGGGCTCCAGAAGTCTTTTGGGAAGATGATGCAAAGAAAGATCAACAAGATCAGAGTATGCAGCGATGGATCTCATTGAGATTTCTCGATGAACATCAGATCTGAGCCAGAGGTCCGATCGACATTGGATCCAGGAGAACCTGCACACTCTTTAATGAGCAAGGTGACATGTGAAACCCCGAAAAATCCAAAATAGGCACCTCAACGAAGAATCCATTTCGGATTTTTGGTTACCGGGAGATGGAGAAGTCAAGAATCAAGACTCTCCAACATAGGAGTCCCGAAGTCGTGAAATGCGAAACCCCAAAATCGTGAAACAGGCGCACCACTCGAAGTATTGAATACCTGGATTTCGGATACCGGGAGATGGAGATGTCAGAGACTCTCCTCAACAGAAGTCCCGAAGTCACGAAACCCCAAAATCACAAAATAGGTGCACCACTCGAAGTATTGAATACTGGGATTTCGGCTACCGGGAGATGGAGATGTTAGAGACTCTCCTCAACAAGAGTTCTGAAATCATGAAATGAGAAATGATGAAATGATCTGAGCCATTTGTTCAAGGAGATCGTGGACCATTGATCCGACTCCATTTCGAAGTATTGGATACTGAGAGATGGAAATGACAAAGACTCTCATCACAGGTGTCCCAAAATCGCAAAACCCGAAGTCGCGAAATGTCACAGACTCCATACCGGAGTTTCAGATACCAGGAGTAGGAGGATTCAAGAGTAAAGACTCTTCATCAGAGGAGTCCCAAATTCGTGAAACCTAAATTCGTGAAATGTCACAGACAAGCTCTGTTTCGGAGTTTCGGGCACCGCGACATGGAGATGTCAAGGTCCTTCACCACAAGAATACCAAAATGTCGATCCACTGAAATGAAAAACGTTGGAGTACCGGACCATTGATCTGACTCCATTTCGGAGTTCCGAATATCAGGAGTTGAAGTGTTGAAACACTTCACCACCAAGAGTGTCGAAATTCCAAAACGTGAAATTGCGAAATGCAGTTTCGACTAAGGTTGAGGTCATAGCCGTTGGTCACATCGACAGAAGATGGGGGAAGGAGTTAGTGAAGACAAGCTCCTTTTTGGAGTTTCGGGGGTCGAGAAATGGAGAGTACTAAAATCCTCCACCATGGTGATCCCGAAATGTCGAAGAGAAAAATGCCGAAATGAATGCAAGATTTAGAGAAGTTAATCCAACGGTGCAGATGAAACTGAAGAAGATCGAAGGGCTATTGTAGCATTTCTCAGTGTAACTGCTAGAAACCACTGATGGTTTCTGCCAGAGAACTTGAAGAGACTTCTGTGTGATTGACAGAGGAGGTGAAGGAGCTCAAGGCATCTACAAGTAGAACACTGACTGTTCATGAAGGTGATTAACAGCTGGATGAGCGTTGGAGCATGTAACTGCAACATAGTAGTTGAGCTCGACAATAACAAAAGATGAAGAATCTTAACTACTGGTGATGCGAAGTAATTTGATGATGAAACCTAGTGATGATGGACACATGGGATTAACAAATAGAGAAGCTGAAGAGTTGCCATGATGAACAGGCAGAGCACTTGACATGCATAGGAGGCAGAACCATTGGACACAGGGCATGCACAAGATGCAGAGAGAGGATAAGAAGGTCGAAAAAAAGAAGAGATCGATGTTGTTTCTGGGGTGAGTGATGCATGGGTGAAGAAGGAGGTGAGGTGCAACGGATGAGATTGACAAAAGACAAAAGGTGCATTGAATGGGAATTACGCAGAGAGAACAAAAGGCAGAAGAACAGAAAGTGCAATGGATGCATGCAGGAAGACAGTGAGGCAAACAGAGTAGCGAAATCTTGCAAAACAGTGATGAGACTGGTATGCTATTGTTGAACATTATATCACTGTAATAAGTTTTAGTAACACATATTCATAAATCAGGGTGGTAGGGAGGTGCTAGGAAGGACTGGTGTCCTCAGAGGTTCAAGTGGGTGCTTGAACACATGGAGTTGTAGCTTCCTTCTAGTTGGTGCTAGAGAAACCAGGGAGTTGGTGCTTCCTTCTAGTTGGTAGTAGAGAAACCATNGAAACCAGGGAGTTGGTGCTTCCTTCTAGTGGGTGCTAGAGAAAACAGAGAGTTGGTGCTCTCAACAAGTTGCAGCTTTCAAAAACAGAGGTTTTTAACAACCTTTGTAATTATCCTTTTAGTTCATGTAGCTAATTGTACTAAGAATGAATTTTCAAACTTGTACTTATTTAACTTACATATTTCTACAAATCTTGGTGAAATATAACTTAATCTAGCACCTGGATCAATTAAAACAATATCTGGTTGGTTATGCATCATACCTTCAATTTCTACCATTGAATTTTGATGATCTACCTGTCGATTTTCGAAGGCTGCATTGATTTTTGGTGTAGATCTTGCCAGCTCACCAACTATAGTTGCTTCCAGTACTGTTTTCACATTGTTATTTCCCTTCTTCTTAAGAGGACAATATTTTTAGTAATGAGGACCACTATATTCCCAACATTTTACTGTCTCTTTTTGGGCAGTTCCTTTATTGAAGAAGGTTGGTGGTTTGGTACCCTTATTTTCAGGTTGATTGAAAGGTTTACTTTTTCTGAACTTATTGCCTCCTTGAAATATCTTATCAACATTTTTATTAGAGTAAGCTCCCCCTTTCTTCTTAGGGTCAAACCTCTCAACCTTTTTCCCATTCCAATTTTTCAAATTTTAATTTCTAATTTTATACTGCTCAAAAAATAGTTTCCCTTTCCTCATAGTTTCTTACAATGTTTTTGGGTTATCGAACTCAATTTGATCTTTATAAGAACTAGGTAGGAAACTCAAGAATCAATGAATTTTTGGTTTTTCATCCACAATGTAAGGCACATAATGCAACAAACTCATAAACTTACTACATAAATCTTTCATTATAAGATTTGCCAGTTTTAGTTCATAGAACTCCTTGGCTTTACCCTTATAATACTATTCAGACATGTATTGTTTCTTAAAATATCTCTTAAAATTTTTCCAGGTGATTTTCCTTTCCTTAATATTTTTTACTCTTTTTATATCCTGCCACCATATATCTACTTTTTATGTCAGATTGTAGATAACAATTCATTCTTTAATCTCACTTGAGTAATTGTAGACCTCAGAATATTTTTGCATACCATAGATCCATGCCTCTACTTCCTCACTCGTCTCCACTTCTCCATTGAAGGTTGGTGGTTTAATCTTCTTAAATTCTCCCATAAATTCATCATGTTGTTTAGGTTTCTTTTTTATTATTTTTTTGGGACTAGAACTAATTTTCGTAGATGTTTCAGTATCTTTCGTATCCTTGTATATTGACTCTATCTTAGATTTGGGTATTCCAATTTTCTTACTTTCTTCTTCGGTTGGGATATCTTGGAGTTACTAGAATTTTGACCTTTATTTTTATCAGTAGTTTGATTGCACAATTTTTCTAGCAGAATTGCATTTAGATCCTCCCAAGTCTTTCGAATTATTTTGTTATCTTCTCTTGCAGTTTTTAGTTCTTCTCTCAAATATGTTACTGTCTTTATAATTTTTGAATGTCTATCATTATTCAAATCCACCTAGAGATGTCCATCACCTACATTCCCTTGTCCAAGATTCTCTTTATGATGTTCTTCTCCCTGAGTCTCAAGTACTTCTATCACTTTCCTACAAAATCAAATTATTTTTCTTCCTAGAGGTAAGAAGAAAATCAAGACAATTTACATGTTAGATTTTTCCATGATAAATCCCATAAAAATAAAGGCCAAGTGTTGTAACCTACAACTATGATACCATTATGTCACAGAACAAAAATCCA